>PVJI01010372.1:0-60279 GCA_004026765.1 Micronycteris hirsuta | reverse complement strand
AGGCCCTGGCTGGTGTAGCTCAGTGGATTGAGCGCGGGCTGGGAACCAGACGATCCCGGTTCGATTCCCGGTCAGGGCACATGCCTGGGTTGCAGGCCAGGTCCCCAGTGAGGGCCATGTGAGAGGCAACCATACATTGCTGTTCCTCCCTCTCTTTCTCCCTCCCTTCTCCTCTGTCTAAAAAATAAATAAAATAAAAAAAAATTAAAAAAAAATGTTAATTCAAACATATTAAAAGAATATTAAATTGAAATAAAATACAGTATGTGTTTCATCAGCAGATGAATACCATACTGTACACAATGGAAATGCAGTACGCCACTACTGCTTGAGTAAGTTTGCCAACGTGAGATGGTACATGGCACCCTATTGGCTGATGGAATGGAAGGTGACCAACCACAGCACTGTGTTCTGTATCCTGGGTGCTGATTGGCTCAGTGACCATAGCATCGGTCTGTTTGCTCTCTTGCACTATGCCCATACGTTCAGCATCTCTCCTTGTCCACTTCACATCGACATCTGATTGCTGCGTGTAGTGTTGCTCTGCAGTGTTGTGTTTTTGTGAAATTTTCATAAAAATTTGAATTTCAAGCCCTACGATGCCACCCAAATGTTCTGCACCTTCTAAGGCTTCTGACAGTGAACCTAAGCGCCAGAGGAATATGCCTACCATCAAAGAAAAGGTGGAACTTCTTGACATGTTAAAGGAAGGCAAAAGCTATGTGGCTGTAGGCCACCATTATGGGATCAATGAATCTACTGTTCGCTACATAAAGAAAGATGAGAAGAATATTAGGTCTACAGCAATGATGACTTTTAACAAGACTGCAAAGAGGGTGGTCACTTCCCGCAATAAGGCCATTGTGAGGATGGAGTCTGCATTGGCCCTGTGGATAAATGACTGTGGGAAGAAGAATATCTCACTGGGTACCAACACCATCTGGACGAAGGCCAAGAAACTTTAGGATAGTTTTGCAGAAAGCATGGATGTTCACAACAGTGACAGGGATGAAGATGAGGACGACGATTCAGAAGCAGGACCATCGATTGCTTCTCCCACCAGACCAACCCCCTTCAGTGCCAGCAAGGGCTGGTTTGACAAATTTCAGAGACACTTTGGACTCAAGAGCATTTCTCTGCATGGAGAAGCTGCCTCTGCAGATGTCCACTCACAACTGTTGATGGACAAAGACTTGACGGAGATGACGAAGTCAGCAAGGGAAGAAGAGGATGAGGAACAAGATGAACTATGGGTTGGAGAAGAGGAGGAGGTTGGCCTAACACTCGATCATCTTGCAACCATGGTCAGAATGGCCAAAGAACTTCAGCGAGTGGCTCAAGGATGGGACCCCCAGGTGCTTGATGCTTCGTTCATTGCATTTCGTAGATACAATTGAGAGTGGCATGTCAGTTTATAAAAACCTTCTCACTCAGAAGAAAAAGCAGCGCCAGCAACTCCCCATAACTATGTTCATCACTCGGGTGAAGAGATCAGTTACACCTATGCCTTTAGTGGAAATAGAAGTTACGGCCCAGGGTGAAGATCCTGCACCACCTGATGAAGCATCTGATGAAGCGGTGCCTTCAGAAGAGCTGTGATGCTCTTCTTGGCCGTGCAGTACATTCATCTCATCATCATCACCTTCATTGCTGTCAGTACTGCACAGCTACTAATTCATGATCTTCATCATTCAAGTTGTAGTATACTTCACTGGTGAGTACCCATATAGAATTTTGTATGTTGTTAAAATTACGTAGGTTTAAGGTTGTAGAAAGTGTTTCAGAGTGCATGAAGTGTTTATAAGAGTGTGGGAAAGGTTAATAAGAGAGTGGGAAAGGTTTATAGGAGTGTGAGAAGGGTTTATAAAGTCTTAAAATATATATAAATAATAAAATTAATGCTGCTACTTCGAGGATTTTCACCTATTGCGAGGGTCTCTGGAACATAACTCCCTGATAGGTGAGGGACCACTGTAATACACACAATGGTCTTGGTGACTTTTGTGTATGTACATGTGCAAATGCAGACGTGAAATCTAATTCTGAGCCTGGGTTTGCCAGCCAGGGACAGGGCTGTGGGAAAATGAGGGTTTACCTAAAGGAGGTACCTGAGCACAAGGAGGATCTCAGAGCCAAAGCAGGCCATGAAAACCTGAGCTCTCTGAGTGTTCAGGGCAGCAGTTAGAAGGGCTCTGAACTGGGGTGGGATGCAAAGGGGGTTGGAGTCCACCTTTCTAGACCTTCGAGAACTCAGTGCTATCTGAAGATCTCTGGATTACATGTGGACATGAGGCTGGATCTGACCTGCTCAACAAACAACCCAGTAGGGGCCTGTCACCAGCCCCCACCATTTTTTATTTTCCAGAAAGACAATGAAGAGTAACAAACATGCTAAAGGTAACACAACTAAAAATTAAAAAAAAAAAGTGTTTGAGTGCAGCTTTGTCTCATTCTAAAACCCATATTCCAAAATCCAAAACTCCCTTGCTTCGCTTCCAGCCACTGCCCCTAAACTTCTAGGCTTAAATTTTCCTCTTTATAGGATATGACCCATTGCAGGAAGCCAAAGTCACATGAGATCAGAGTTAACTTACTAACACCTGAAAATGTGGAGCAAGATTATCTAGATGATGTTTAGGGCATGTCTTTGAATTTAAATTAAAAAGATTATTCTCAAAGAAACGCATCTTGGCACAGAAAATGTTTACTACCAAGGCTATCTTCCAGCATCTAGGGGTGAAGAGGTTCACCCTTGCCCGGGACTGACGTGGGTGTGGCCTGCGGCAGTTGCTTGGGGCCAGCACTCAGAAAGACCCACTCTTGGTTTCGTGCTCTGCTGTCGCTGTTCTGAAATTCTTAATAATTTAATCTCTGAAATTGTGTTTTGTGAGAGAAGACTGATGAGGCAATGCAGTGTTCTTGGGAGCAGAGGAAATCTCAGATTGGCTAAAACATCTGTTTCGTGTTTTCCATACGATGGCTCTACTAGTGCATAGTTGTCTTGAACTCCATTCAAAACAACTTTGTTAGATTGTATGCTGATGGCTGTCACATCAGTGTGCATTTAAAAAACTTATCAAAATTGGTGAATTTTTGTGCAGCCACTTTAATATTGAAGGTGGAAGAAAATACACAACATTTTTGGTATACAATGCTTTATTATTTTAAGAAAGGTAAAAATGCAACTGAAATGCCATAAAAGATTTGTGCAGTGTATGGAGAAAGTGTTGTGACTGATAGAATGTGTCATGTTGATGGTTTTGGATTCCAAGAACTTTTGAAGAAGAAACAAAAATTAGATTTGCATGACCCTCGGGCCATTGGATGCTCCAACAAAGTTGCTGGCCCTTGGTATTTTAAGGACAGCAATGACCAAGACCACAGGAATCCATGGCTAGGGATGAGTTACACCTTGCTCTAGCCATGTGTGATTCCTTCCTGCTGCTTGTACCAACACTTGCACTTTGTCTTCAAGCGATAAATTTAACAAGATGGATTTGACTAGATGTTTAGGACTATGATTTTTCATTTCTAGTATCTGAAGTTAAGGAAGATAATCACACCCTGGCCAATGTGGCTCAGTTGGTTGGAGCATCTTCCTGTAACCAAAAGGTTGCTGGTTAAATCCCCAGTCAGGGCACATGCCCAGGTTGTAGGTTTGATTCCCAGTCTGGGCACCTCTGGGAGGCAACCACTCAATGATTTTCTCTCATGTCAGTGTCTCTCTCTCCTTTCCCTCTTTCTCTAAAAGCAATGAAAAAAATGTTCTCCAGTGAGGATAAAAATATTTTTTTAAAAGAATGATAATCACTTAAAAAAAGATAGGCTGTGTTCAAAAACTGAACATATGTAGATGTTTGGGCTACAGGGAATCAATCTGCCCATTAAAATTCTAATAGATACAGACTATTCCCTTCCTTAATTAATTGGTTAACTAAACAGAAAGGCTAGGGTGAAATACAAGCATGATTATTTAACATGAGAAATCAAGAAGGGTGGATGAATAACAATTACATAATTAACGAATAATAAAGAACATTTGAGTTTTGATTAATCCTTATTGGCAGCTCAGTAACATCCACCAGAATCTGTTTCATTTCATTGCAAACTGGGCCTTTCAAGTTTAAACAATTTTAATACTTGGTGTCTAATATAAATCCACTTATTAAAAATGTGCAAGATTAACATGATACATTTAACTACAAGAGCAAGGCCAATTAAGAAAATAATTTGGTCAAGTAAAGTGTACTATTCTCCTTGCTCAAATATAAAGGATTCTATTGATTAAATTTAGTGTGTTGCTTTGTAAAAACAGTTATGCTACTCATGAGTTCTAATGAAAGAAATGGATGCAGCAGACAGTTGGAGAGGTCAGGGTCCTGGTAAAAGTAATAGGAGACTCAGGGTTCTTCATAGAAACAGGACCAACATGGTATTTCATATACACAATCTCATCTGGGGTCTGTCCAGAAGATATCCAGCCATGTAATATGAAAAATAGAGACATTTACTGAAGAAGATACAAAAAACATTGTATATAGAATGATGACACCTCAGTCCCCTTCTAAGTAGGCACCTTGGAACCTCACACAGCTCTCCCAATCGCCATCAGCTGCCCCACTGTATTTTCCTGAATCTCATTGTCAGTCTGAAATCTCTTCCCTTTCAAACGTGATTTTGGTTTTGGGAAAAGCCATAAGTTGCAGGATGCCAAATCTCACTATAGGTACACTTAGTCACCTGGGTGATTTGATATTTTGCCAAAAAATTCTGCACGAGAAGTAATGCAAGAGCGGGCACATTTTGTAATGAAGCTGCCAGTTACCAGGTGCTCATAGCTACAGCCTTCTAAATCATCCGAATAGTTTCCATGGAGGAAGGTTCAAGCTTAATGCAAAATATGATACAGGCTCGCTGTTCTATTTGTTCAGTCATTTTGAATGTGATAGCCACACAGCGTACATGCTCACTCAACATCATCTACCCACTGACTAGTACAGTGAAGTCATCATTGTTCACTCATGCACATTCCAGTCCACCCTCCTTGGCTGCCAGGTTACATCAATAGCACATAAACCGTTCTCACTAAATTAACAATGGCTCAATGGCTGGACTTTATCCAGACAGACTACCTCATATATGCAGAAATCATATACAGACATAATATAGATATACAGAGATAGAGTGTATGTTTGTCTATCTCCCCTTCTTTCTCTCTCTCTATAGATATCTGTGTCAATATATATAGATATAAATATAGAGATATATCTATATATAGAGAGAATATGACAGATATCTTTCTATATATCTATATCTCTGTATATAGGGGGAGATAGAGAATATGACAGATCTCTATATATGTATCTCTATCTATATATCTCTCTATATAGAGATAGATATATTTATCTATATAGATATAGATAGAAAGAGGGAATATGACAGATCTCTCTCTCTCTCTCTATATATATATATATACCTATATAAATATATCTTCCTCTATAGATGTATATAGGGGGAGACAGAGAGAGAATATGACAGATTTACTTTAAGGGTTTGGCACACGCTATTGCAGGGGCTGATATATCTGAAACCTTCAGGGCAGGCCAGCAGGACAGAGAGGCAGGAAGAAGTTGACATTACAGTCTGAATTTCAAGGCAATCTGGAGCCAGAATTCCTTCTTCCTTGAGGGACCTTCGTCTCTCTTCTCTTAAGGCTTTCAGCTGATTGGATGAGGCCCACCACATTATGGAAGATAATCTATTTTACTCAAAGTCCACCAATTTAAATTTTAATTGCATCTAAAAGAAAAAAAATATTACCTTCACAATTACATCTAGACTAGTGTTTGACTATACACTGGGTACTGGTCCTAGACAAAGTGACAGATAAAAATTGGCATCACAGAGACCTATGTGTGCAGGGATTGAATTGAGATTCCCAACCCCTAAGGCACTGATGTAATTGGTCTGGAATCAGATTGGGAATTGAAATTTCTAAATCACCATCCCCAACTACCTTCTCCTACTTTCTTCCTGACTCCACACCTATCCAAGATTCTAAAACATATCAAAGTTTGTAATCCAAGGCCCAGAAGTCTCAAGGTAATCCTAAAATTAGTTTTCCTAAAATTAGAGAGGGAGAAAAAAAGACAATCATAGTAAACATAGAGAATTTTAGGTCAAAACAAAACAAAACAAAACCCTAACACTGAAAACAAGCAAACACAATATGTTCTCCCTAAGTCAGGTTTCCAAATCCAGTGCTTTTTTCATAATCTTCCTACATCCATCTTGATTTTAAATTCTGTTGGGCCCAAACATCCAAAACTGAGTGTCTCTAGTTACCACAAAGTGGTAACTAATTAATAGTTTTTAATGAAATTAATCTTTCAAAGTGTCATTTGGTTTGATTCCATACCATGGGAGAGGAGGGGACTGTTGCTTCTGCAACAGTTTGGCTGATGCTTTCCGAGTGGATTCTGTAGAACAGAAGTCCTTGAAATGTTGAACTTTGAAGGAGTTTCTTAGACAACTATGTTTGGGCACATGGAACATTAAAGCCACCCCCCCACCTTGGAGAGTCATACTTTATTTTTGTATAATCAAGCCTTCAATAAATCCTGCTAGAAAGAAACCCGATCAATTGAATTTAATTTAGCATTTCTCAAATCCATTGAGCATCACTGTTTTCTCCCAGGCAATGCATGTTTACATCCCAAGATGCACAGTTTAGAAAATGCATTTAAAAATGTAAAGACCACAAACAATAGTCTATATAATCAAGAAACATAACTGCATTTAGTGAACTGAAAAGCACAGTTATGGTTAGCTGCCTCCTTAGACCAGACCCGGCACATTCCCAACTTGCTTGGCCACTGAGATTATATTCCTAGGGCTCAGGCCCCTGCTGCTCCACTTGTCCCACCCCTAAAATCATATGACATTTCTAGAAGACTCCACAAACTGGCAGACAAATTTTAGCTGCATTTACTAAAACAGAAATAGTTTCTTCAATAAAATTGCTACTGGAAAAATGTTTAGAGGAAGATAACACTTTAACCCATATCCAAAACACCTCACTGGGACTGATTTCAGTGTTAAAACAGTGAGGTCAATTTTGGGGCCATCTGCTTCAGAGACTGGGGTGGAAAAACTAGTTTGGAGGTAACTGTCTTGGGTTCTTTCCACAAAACAAGTTGAGTTACGAAGTGGGAGTTCAAGAAATTAGAGGCAGGGAGGCATATGGCCATCTGCTAGCACTTTGGGCAGGCTTTGGGCGAACTGCAGAAAGGGACTCCCTCTGGGTACACGAATTAGAGAAAGGCATCCTTCCTCCAGTTCTTTGTAGGCTTGCACCAGACCGAGGTCTTGAGACTGTCGGTCCACCCTGACTGGCCCAGCTTCCCGGGTGTCTTTGTGTGGAGTGGAGTATGCACCACTGTATGTGGGGGCTGGAGGCAGGGGTAGGTCTGAGCAGGAAGAGAAGATATTCAAGACAGAGAGGGAGAGTGAAGCAATGAGTTCAAGCTGGGATGCTCAGTCTTGTTGCAGACGCCCAGGGCCTTTGCAGAGTGTAGTCTTTTATTCATGGCTGGTAGCAGCTCTGAGAGGCTTGTGGCATGTTTGTTTGAACTTAAGAAAATTCCATTCTGCTTTTCTTAAAAATGAGAAATGATTTCTATTATTTATTTTAGTTGCAGGATGACTTTGGCCAAAAACCATTGTTCTATGAGCAAATGGATTTTAGGACATTCATTTACTCATCATTACACAAATTGAGCCACTTCCATGAATTTAGCACTGTGCTAGTCCCAGGAGATACTGCGGGAAACAGGTTAAATACTGTTCTTCCTCTGTCTGAGTTTACATCACAGCAGAGAAGATGAGACAATTAAATAGTGACAATCAGTGGGCTGACAGTAATGATAGGGGGAATACATGGAGGTGAGGAGGGGAGATATCCTTTTCTACCCTAATTTGACTTCCTTCAGGGGCCAGGGAGGTATCCTGAAGGAAGTGGTCTTAGGGACCATAAAAGGCAAAAAGGTAGAGAGGAAAGCTATAGAAAGCTTGGAGAATCCCAAAGCAGGAAGAACTCAGAATCGCCTAGTTATTGAATAGCAGGAGAAGAGTGGCATGAGTTAAGGATGGGTATATAGACAGAGCACAGACAGTAAGAGCTTTTTAAAGTCATAGTAGGACTTGCAGATGATGAATTAGTGAGGAGCCAGACTAGAATTAGGGAGGCTCTCGTAGGTGAAACCTGATGGTGGTTTCAGTGTCAGGGAAAACTGGTTGGATTGGAAGGCTATTTAGTTGGTGGGCACCTGGGTTGAATGAACATCTAGTAATGAGGAAAAATTAGGATAGGAGCTGAGGAAGAAGATTTCCAGGATGACTTCCAGGCTTATAAATAAGACAACCTGTGGAACAATGGTGCCATTTACAGAGATATGAAAGCAATTCTGGAAGAGAAGCATGCTCAGCGGGAATTCAGTTTGATCATATTGGGTGTAAACAGTCTCTGAGACATTTCAGTGGATACATCCAGGGGACAGAAATAGCTAGGTCTGGAGGCTTTTACTGAAATGGATGATGAGACCGCTCAGAGAGAGAGAGAGACATGAAGGGGCTGGGACAGGCTTGGCCAAGAAAAGATATTTGCTTAGGAACTAAGAGTTGTCAGAGAGATGGATCAAACAGGTTTTGATGGTATAGATTCCAAAGAAGGGCAGACTTTTAAGAGGGAATTAGGATTGAAGTCTAAGGTCCTAGAGATATTAAAAAGAACCAAAAGAATGCCCTTCACATTTGACAGTTAGGAGGTCACTGGTCACTTGAGTAGACAGTGCACTGAGTGGACATGAGGAGTAGGATTCAGAGATGACTGAATAGGCAGAGGGGAACTGGAGAAGTAGGAAGACCACTTGGAAAGAATCTGTGATGAATGCTAGGTAGCTTGGAGGTGCAGTGTGATTGGACCATTTTATGGTCGGGCAAGGGGAAAAATGTTGAAGAGAACCTTCATATGTTGGCACCAAATAGAGGAAAAAGAGGAAGCTAAAGATACCAAAGAATGAAAGAATCAGTGATGGGGAAGAGTCCTTGAAGAAGGCAGAATAGAACGGACAGAGAAGATAGCCTTGAGTAGACGGATGGCACCTCTTCCCACAGGGCAGAGGCGAAAGAGCAAAGCCTGGGTGTGGGAATGAAGTGAGAGGTGAAAGTTAGGAAAGTCATGCTAGTTTACCGTTGAAAGCTTTTATTTCTTTCTATGAAGTAGACTGTAGGATAATCAGCTGAGGGACAGCTTTGTTTTCAGCTGTTCACTATACTTTTTCTAGACTCTTTATTATTCCTCATGGTACTGATTTCTCATTTGTTGTATGGATTATTGTTTGAATGTGTCCTGAAAACTTCCCCACTTTAAACGCTAGAGATTTCAGCCGAAGTATGTGAGCTGGATGGTGATTAAAGGAAAGTTTCCTATTACAAAAAAAAAAAAAAAGACAGAAAAGAAAAAGGGGGGGGGGCATCTTGGATGATATGATACACCATTACACCGTTGAGATCAGAGAGAATATTTTACCTCACAATGCACAGTATAAAGTTTTAGAGAAAAGATTTTCAAGCATTTCATTAAAAGAACATGAGAAAATTTTACTACTAAGTGATTGGGCTTCCTCTTGCCTCCTCCCTCCCACTGCCCACTGTCTTTCTTTTGTATCATTCTTTTTAATGCTCCAGCAGTTGCCAAGTTTACAATACTGTCTTTCATTCCTGATCGGAAAAAGATTTTTTTCTTTATTTTTCCTCTAAACACACTTATACAGCAAAATGTTTTTTCCAAGTTGTCATAGGAGATTGACAATTTACCATCTGCTTTTAAGTATGCAAAAGATTCTTTTTAAAACATCATTCCTTAAGACAGTAGTTTCTTTCTGCTTATCTTTGTATCTTCTTTCCCCATTTGGGTTTATGGATGATATCCAGTATCTGGGCCTGGGTGAGAGATCCTGTCTCATCCAAAAGCTGTAAAGCTTCTGGGAGCTACACAGGGTGGTTAGGAAGATTGGTTAAAGAGAGGCGGCTGGCTAACCTCTGCTCCCTGCCCTTTCGGAATTGTACCTCATTAAGATCAGATTTCAGGGCTGCCACAATAATGCAAAACCAACCTAAATCAGAGTTCCCGAAACCGTACTTGACATGACAAGTCGGTCTGGAGAAATCTCTAAGTAGTACAAATCAGCCTCCAGAATGAGTTCTGTCAAGTCGCTGAGAAGCCTATTATGTATCAAGTTCTATTTTCTCTCTTCAGCTTGCTCCTCCTTTTTGTGTCAGTGAAAAGACTTTGGGAGAACAGCTATGGTAGTGGAATAGCAAAATCTGAGTCAAATGTGAATACTTTTAAAAAAAATTCACTTTGGCTCTTTATCTTTGGGCACAAAATCTTGTGCAAAACATTGACAGCATTAGACAGCCTTATTGGATGTACAGTGCATAATTGCTGCATCTACTTTTCCACTTCTTAATCATTCTTTTATTTGAATCATTTAAAATTACAAAAGTGACGCAACATCAAATAATACGTGAGAGGTTTTCTTCAGTTAGTATTCACTGTGGCCTTCCTCTCCAGTGCTCCAAGGGGGAGAAGTAATAATATTTGGGGATGTTTCCTTCTAGGTCTCTCTCTACATTCACATTAATTACTCTTTACTCAATCAAATATTCATTTCTTTTCAGTCTTTGTCTTATTTGACCCCTAAAGACTATTGAACACTGTTAGTTAACCTTTCCTTCTTGAGACCCTCTCCTTTCTTGCTTTTCATGATTTCCTACTTTTTTGGTTTCTCTCCTACCTTTCTTGCCATCCCTTTCCATTATTATTATTATTATTATTATTATTATTATTATCATTATCATTATCCCTTATCCCTCTGCCTGCCTGTCAACTCCAGTGTTCTAGCCTATGCAGGATGATGGTATCTCAGGAAACCCCCTACACAGAATTACAGAAACCTTTGGACAAAATAAGAATTTATCCAATCTCTCTATTTTTATTGACATAAGGAACCAAGGCAAAGGGGGTGAAAAAATAGTAAATCTAAAGTTATTTTAGAGCTTGAGCCAGAAACAAAAATGCCCTGACTTAAAATCTAGATCTCAATAAAGGTCAGCAAGCTACCAATTCCCTGATATGTTCCTTTTCATTTACTCTTCTTTTTTTTTTCTCTCTTTCTTTTTCCCTTTTGGCTTAGTAATAGCAGAATTGCGAGGTAAACCTAAATCTTAAACGATGTTTCTTATGA
Organism: Micronycteris hirsuta; assembly: GCA_004026765.1. Classification (NCBI taxonomy): domain Eukaryota; kingdom Metazoa; phylum Chordata; class Mammalia; order Chiroptera; family Phyllostomidae; genus Micronycteris; species Micronycteris hirsuta. The sequence goes on along the minus strand of PVJI01010372.1, from coordinate 48,970 downwards.
GCCCAGTAGGAGCAATAATATGCTATGTAGAAATTCACCTGGGCAGTCTCCAGACAGAACTAAAAAGAACAATTTGTTTCATTTATCCTGAAAACCTAAAAGAGTAACAAGTTCCCCTAAATATTGAGAGAAATTGTAATTGGCACAGAAGGAGAGCTGAAGGGCCGTGTGACGAAGCTCCTCCCAGAAGCATTTAGGAAGCTATAGGTCCTAGGGAGAGCCACAAGTCAAACTCACTGATTTGCTCAGTAACAGCTTCTAAGGTAAAAACCCACCGAGTCAGCTGAAGGTCCGGGGGGTACCACTTATGTGCCTAGCCTTATGCTGAGCCCTTTTCAAACAGTGACTGTATTTTCCAAGCCCAACACTCGGGCTTATCATATGATCACAAAAAAGGCCATTTCAGAGTTGAGTCATTTTGTAACTGCTATGCCAAGGAGTGTTACAGGAATACAAGTCATGCTTTTTATCACCCAGATATTGCAATCCATTGAGTGTAACAAGTTACTGTGCACAGCAGGATTGTAAAATGAAAGCTCGTGTATTTGTTTTTAGCCGAGAGCCCCAAACCTGAAAACAAGAATTATGAGTTAACAAAAGTTATAATTACAACCCTTCTTTGGGGCAGGCTGAGAAATTCTAAAACTAGCTCTACCAGTCTTAGTGATCACTGCCCTCTGGTTGAAATTGGACAGGCCAGGGGAGGGAGAGAGAATTTATTTGAGTTTGTCTCAGCTGCAGAGAACTGACTCATCCAAGGTCACACCCCTTGCTGGGGCCCACATCCATGGCCGGCTGATGTGGGTGTGTGAAGGACAAGCGGCTTTGGGACAACTCTGAAGGCCACGGAAGCTCTAGAGCTCCCTGCAGGCTTGGCTAAGGCTGTCACTGGGCCCCTCAGCTGTTCTACCTCTCCCACACCTATCTGCACCTATCTCTTCTCTTCCCTTCCATAGGTGTTGATCCCACAGACACTCCTTTAGAATTGTCCTGCACGCTACCTCCTGTCTCAGGGCCAGCATCCATGGCAGGAGTGGGCAGGTGCTTCTCTCTCACCTGCAGCCAAGCCAGTGGGTGCTCTAGTGGATCACTGGAGAGCATCACATGTGTCTCCTGGATTTTGGAAACAAAATGGACTCAGGTTCATTGTGCCAGAGAAACTAAGAACCACAGGCAGCAAAGCTGAGAGAGAGAAAGAGGAAGACAGAAAGAGAGGGACTGCGTGAGGCTGGGAGTGAGTTCCTCCTGTGAGGACAGAGCATGTGTCTGAGGAAGACAGAGAGCGAAAAGGCACACAGAGCACTGAGGCCCTGCAAGCAGCCGGCCAGGGATGGAGGCCATGATTCGGCTCCATGCCAACGGCAGTTAGCTGATAGTGAACACTTGAGGTAGGGTTAAAGAGTTTTACTCTGTATCTGGGTTTAGTGAAGAAGATGTGAAAACATTAGCTACATCTCTGTGGCTGCAGGAAGAGGGGGGATTGCAACATAAATTTGCTGTCTCTGGAATACACTGGTAGAGAAGATAATCTATGTAAATCACGAATTTTTTTGACATAGAAACTAAGCAGAATAGGATCTGCCATCCTTCGTGCCAGAGCCAGAAGTAAGTTTTCAGGAAAACAGACCTGCCCAGGATGGCTCCTCTGATGGAAGCATGTCAATAGCTCCCATTTTGGAATGCTCCAGAGGCTCTGCATGACCTGGTCAAGCTTGCCACATGCTCCCTCTCCTAGGCCCTCCCAAGCCACCCAGGGTTCCCTTTTCATATTGCTCTACATCTCGATGTGCTTGTTCATGGTGGTCTCTCTGCCTGGCACACCCCCTGCTCCTGCTTGCTTCTCAATCCCCAGGCTCAGGTACCTTCTCTTCTGAGAAGCCTTCCTGAGACATACCTTCTTGTCCAAAGTTGCTCCCATTCCCCTTTTGGGTAGTACTCTATCTTGTCTCACAAACCCTGTATCACGCTATATTGAAATATCTGTTCTTCACTTTGACTGAAGGTTCCTTGAAGGCTATTCCTATTCATCTTATTCATCCTTAGCTCTCGGCACTGTGGCTGACACATAATAAGCACCTCATATTTTGAGTGAGTGAGAGATGGTGAGAGCATTAGGGAACACTTCATGGAGTGAGTCAGAATTAAATATGATGCTGAAACTCTTGGGCCGAGTGGCATAGAGAGGACTGTCCATTGTTTCCTATGAAAACCCAGAGGATCCTGAATGAGTATTACTGCAATTCAGCTTTGCATGTTTGGGAACTTTTATAGCATAGACACTAATTCACCTCCCTTGGAATTCTTGCTATTTGAAGAAGGAAATCTCACCTGACAGATGGCTTAATGTTCAGGCAGACTGTATTTGTACAGCTGCAGAATCTTTCCCAAACAAGATGTTTAAGGTCTCTTCTCTTTATGCAGGAAATCTGGTGACCAAGGGAAAACATTAAACCTTTTCGGCAGAGCCTGGAGAACTGTGGGAAACACCACGCCCATTAAAGATCATCATTTACAGAAATCCCTTTAAAGTTTTCCCTCTTCTTTCTGGAGTGTGTGTGTGTGTGTGTGTGTGTGTGTGTGAGAGAGAGAGAGAGAGAGAGAGAGCGCGAGCGAGCATGTGCGTTTACATGCAAAAGTGTCTTTGGGTTGTAAATACAGCCCTTCAGAAATCCATGGGTCAGGGGAGAATAGAAGCCTGAATGGCCAGGTGTCCAGACAATGGATCAGAAGCCTGACCATGTGACGGGCCCCATGGATAGCTCCTACACTGTCAAAAGAATGTCTTGTAGAGTTTGTCCTGGAGTCATTCCTTCAGTTAAGCTTCCGTTTGCTCTGCAGCCATCTTACTGAGTGGAGAACTGCAATGATGCTGTTCAGGAGAAAAAAGTTCCAGCCACAGCTGCCTAGAATGCTCATTCAATACAGTGCTCATAGAGGAACTGAATTCACATGCATAAGACTGTCAGGGCCATGTATGGCCATAGAATAGACATCAGAGATCTTCCCTGCAAGCTGAAAGGAGCCATAAAGTTTATACAGGACGTCATGCATCCAAGTGAGATTTCTGGAGCAATCCTACTGGCTAAGCCTGTGGTTTAGGCTTTTGGGGTTGTAGTTCCCTCCTTTGTGGATTCACATGGGAAGGGTGCTTAGCCCTTCTGTCATTGTACCTGAACCCTTTGAGGTTTAGGATACTGCAGGAGATGGTTTAAACAGGCAGAAACACAGGGCTTTGGGACTTGATGGCACCTTCAATTCCTATCATCAAACATGCAGGAAGAATGGGGGCGGCTATGGTGACAGCTAAGGGACTCCAGTCGTGGGCCCTTTTCAGTGGAAGAGTAAGTGGGAAGAAAGGGTTATGGTGTGCTCCACAGTTCTGCTTTTTGAAGCTTTGCATGGTGTCTAGCACCCCTCTTTGGAATAGGTATGACGGTTGAAGAATCAGAGTCAACTGTCGAAATATAAAAGAAAAATAAGAAAAGGTTGGGTATATAGAGAAAAGCTGAAAACATGTCAAATATTCTCTCTCTTTCAAAAAGGGAAAAAGTTCATGTGTGCTAGAATCTTTGGGTCTGGTTAAAGGACCATCCTTTGCCTCTGTGTAAATATATTTTTGTTCAATGGCAGAGAGAAATTGCGAGAATAAGAGAATGAGAGAGAGCAATTTCAAACTCTCAAACTCCAGGTCAGAGTCTTCAGTGTTCTACATCAGTGGAATAAAATAACCCACTGTCATTATCCTTCAGTAGAAATATACCAGAAAGTCCAAACTGATGCCGCTTTGAGAATCAAAAGCGATAAACTGAAGAGCCCAGATCGTACACAGGCTTCATCATTTTGGTGAATAGTTCAGGGTATAATGTGCCTCAAGCCAAGGCAATGGAACATACTGGACTTTTGCTGGCACTATTGGCAAAAAGGGACTCTCTTCAGGGGTTGCTAATATGGAGAACCTGCCTGAAAAAAAAAAAAAAAAAAAAAGAAAGAAAGAAAAGGAAAGGAAAGCCAACAGGGAAAACAGCTGAACTGAAAGATGAGGAGGGAGAATGAGCACATGGTTGCCTAGATCTAGGTCTGTCTTAAAGTAGAAACAACCCTGGGTTTCCAGTTAAGGGAATCAATCAGTTCTATTTTTTGGCTCAAGGTAGTTCAAATAGGTTTCTATCACCTACCCCCCCCCCAAAAAAAAAAGTCTTGCCTAATACAGAAATGCAGAGCAGAGCTGAAAGTTCTCAGCTTGGATTCCAGACAATCTCAACTAAGTTAAATTTCAGAAAACAAGGATTAACTGGGACCCTGAAGTTGGATTGAAAAAAGGGAAGAGCACAATGTCTACCATCTTAGAGCAGCCCTTCCCAAACAGCTCTCAAACTCTTTCACAGTGCTGTTTTTCATGTTCTCTGGTATGTGGGCTCTTTTAAGACAGCATGCTGCCTTAGTGGATCAGTACTATAAAGCGTCTTCACCCAGTTTTCTCCTTTGACTCACTCCTTTGAGCTGCATGGCATTCCCAGGTAGAGCTCCCTGCTCCTGTTTTTCTTACTTGGCTCCTCCTTTCTGTCTGCCTTTCTCTAGTGGAACACCATTGCAGATGGATACTTTCTAACCCATCTGTCTCTCCAGATAGACTGCCGTCCCAGACCGCAGAGATTGCCCATATTCATGCGCATGTTCCCTGAGCCCAGCACAAGGCCTGCCGTACTCCATGTTGCATTGAATCAAATTTGAGGTCCAGTCAAACTTAACTGTCTACCTCTCAACACCCAGCTTCTTCCTCCTTGGAAGTCTCAGAGGCTTTGCTGCCTTGGAGCTCCATCTGATGCTCACTGTTTCATGCTTGATCTTGTCAGTTATGAAAAACCTTTGTCTGTAACCTATTTATTTATTGAACACTTACCAAGTAAGCACTTCATGCACTTTAACCCATTCACCCATTCAGTCCTCACGACAGCCTCTCCATCTTACAGATGAAGAGACTAGACCTAAAAAGTTAAGTAGTTTGTCCAGGGTCACCTAGCTCCTAAGTGGTGTGGCCAGGAATTCAGAGCAAGCACCATGCTCTTCATCACGCCCCTCATCACGACCCTGATTTCAACAGCAATGTTATCCGTTCTTGGTGGGCAAAACATGTTTCATTTATATGGATGAATTACCCCCTCGACAACACTATTCAGTACTGATTATTAGTCCCATTTTCCAGATAAGAAGATTGAGACACAGGAAGGTTAAGTCATTTGTCCAAGGCCACTTGGCTGCTAAGTGGAAGAGCTGAGATTAAACCCTGGCTGTCTGAGCCCAGAGCCCTGATTCACCAACCACTGTGAAAGTTGTCTATTAATTGATTGGTGGTCATATCATAAGGATTTACCAGTGTATTCTGACCTTTATTTACCATTTGTTGTGTTCTTATTGTTTAATAGGTATAATGATACCTACTTCATAGGGCTGTTATAAGAGCTTCAACCTATGTAAAGTTCCAAGAGTGTTTGGCACATAGTAAATGTTCAACAAATGGTAGTGATGATTATCATTTATTGAGTGCTTATTGTGCCAGGCATGGCAGTAGGTACTTTACATGTAATATCTCATTTAATTCTCACTCAAACCCTATGAGGTAGGTACCAATATAAGGCTCACTTTACAGATGTAGAAACTGAGGCTCAGAGAAATTAAGTAAATTGCCAAAAATTCCTCAGCTAGTTAGTGCCCAAGCTTCCCGATTAGTTGTTTGTTGGAGTAGCATAGCACCAGCTCTTATTGTCTTTCTTCCTTGGAAAGTTCTAGTGAAGATATCAGAAAGCTCAACGATCACTGGGTGAACTGGCCTTTTGGTGGTTCTTTGACCACATGCGCCTCAGCCTTGTAGATGAAGAGCTTGAGCCTTTGTAGACACAGCCCTGCAGAGTCAAACAGGGGGAGCAGCAGCTGCTCAAAAAAGAAAGGAAACATATGCTTACTGAGCTCCTACGGTATCTGAGAACCAAGGGCTGGACACCTGAATTTCCTATCTCATTTGAAGACTCTTTGCACCTGGCCAGCTGGAGGTGCAAACCTCTTCCTTGTCTCCACTCTTCCTGATGCTTCTCATGGGTGAACTGGCACAAAATGTGGAAAGAGTTGGAAATTCTCTTGTTAATTTCAATTTTTACAGGTTATTCAGATTGCAAAAAGAAACCCCATGTTGAGTCTAAAAGTATCTAGACCAGCCGCCTGTATAGATTAAATAATGCAGATAACTGTGAGAGTTACCAGAGCAGAAAAGAAAGTGGTTTCACCGCACAGTGGATCAATCCAGAAAGTTCAGGGACAAAAGATATTTTTTAACCCTGCATGACCCAATTCCTTCTCATCTTAATTTGGCTGTCTTAAATTTACTGTGCAATTACCAAGTCTTAACTTCACTTAAGCTATTTAAATAGTTATAATGCTGCCTTTTTATATAAAAACCTAAAAAATAAACAACCCAAATTTGATGGTGGAGAATGACATTTGTAGTAAAGGATTGATCAGTTCTGTCACTCTCATTTGGGCCACTAAATCGAGCCTCTAGCTTCAGGAAATATTGCTGGATAGGATCATTTCCACATGCCAGGCCGTGTTTCTTTTTAATATCACAGCTGATTTGCTGCGGTGGAGGCTGCTGCAAACTGCTGGCAACACTGCTGGTTACAAAATGTGTTTGCCAAACCGCACAGAGGAGAGGGAGTCCGACTGTATTCTTTGATGGCAGGCTTCTTTGCCAAGAAACAGACCTGTGTAGAAAGAGCCTCATTCATCTTCTCCCCTGCACCTCCCTGTGCTCTGAACAAAGTGAGAGTATCAGCAAACAGGGATGGAAATTTCTATTCTCTTCTTCATCCAGTACTGCTGCTGGAAACTCTTAGGTGATGGCTCAGGCATCTACTTCCTCCTATCCTTGTTCTTAGAGCACAGAGCCACAGAAACTCAATAAAGTGCAGATGGCTCACCTCTGCCACCTACGTGCTTGAGAAACAAATGACAGTGGGTGCCAAACGCTTTGAATTCATCATTACTTGTCAAACACTCCTGCCAGTTCTGTTCTAGGTAGGAAAAATGTAAAACCAGAAGGACCTAGATGAAGTTACAAAATGTAATACTCTCTCCTAAAAAATCGCAGCTTGGTGTACCGTACTCTGCGGGTGATGATTATACATACTGTTACTTTTTTTTTTTCTGTCTCCATTCACAGATGTCAATACATGGTGAGTGGTTTCCAAAAATTTACTTCATTTGCAACTAAAAGCAAGAGGGGAAGGCTGCGCCAAGCCCACTGGCACGCTGACAGCTCAGCACTCTCCACTAAGAGCTCAGCTCCATGCCTATCAACTGCTGGGGGCAGAGGCAAGGAAGCAAGGGCACACTATCTAAGAATGCATTTCAAAATGAGAAGTAAACTGTCACAGTACCTACCTTCTCTCCCTTTCTAATCCTACCTCAAAGAGGCAACCTTTAACATTTGGGGAAATAGACAATGATTCAGAGTTAAAGGTGAATGAAAAGGGAGTATTTTAATTCCTTTCAGAGTTGTTTGGGGGGGATGACACTTTGTTTAGTGAAACAAGTGAATTTCCTTCTCAAAGCTGGCGACTGGCATTAGTGAACAATGAACGCGTCAGGAAGTGATCCTCAGAGTGAATGAGATGAGTACTATGGCCGTTGCACGTGTTCACTCTCAGCTCTACAAGTCATCTGACTCTGCTTTTCATTTATCACACATGCATTTAATGCTGAGAATTTACAGTAGCCTCAGTGATAAAAATTCTAGGTAATTTTTATTGTGTTCTTATCATGTGTCAGACACTGTTAGAAGTGCTTTACTTGTATTAGTGTGTTTAATCCTCACAAAATGCTACAAGGTAGGGGCTACTCTTTCTCCCCTTTTACAAAGAGAAAATGGAAACATTGAGAGGTTAAGTAATTTGCCCAAGGTAACACAGCTGGCACATTAATTGAGACAGTCTGACTTCAGAGCTACATTTGAAACACGTCTCTACTCCATGCCCTGGTGGGGTAGGGTTAGCACAGGGCTTTGAGCAGGAGGCAGCTACCCAATAAGCCATTTCTACTTCTGCAGGCTTTATTTTCATTCCCTTACTGCCTTTTTTATAGCAGTGTTTTGGGAACCAACAAAGGAAGTACCCTACTGACAAGAAGAAATAGATGACTCACGTTGAAGAAGGAGGAGGGAGGAAAAAGCCTTTTCAAGCCACAAGGATACCATTTTTCACACCAGAGGCAGTCACCAAATGTATCACAGGAGAGAAAGGATCTTGAGAGGTCATGTGGATAACAGTCTCACCTTTGGGGAGGACACCCTGCTGTCAGAAAAACGATCCAAAAGAATCCTTGCTGCAGTGAGGGATTAGATTACTTGTGGTACTTGTGCCCAAGAGCATGTGCTTTATTAGGTCGACCAGATGTCCTGCTTGGTCAGCCCTCTCCATTTTAATGGCCTGGAAGGGAGTCTTGAAAATCTCCTGGAGCAGGCAGACTTGGCTGGTTCTGAGTCCCCTACTGACAAGTTGTAAAGGACTTTATGTTATTTTGTGTTGCCATTTGTAATAGTTCAGGCCACCAAATAAGTCTGAGGACTTGGTTGCCTGGAAGTAAATCAAAACTCTATCTTTCTTTTCAGTCTTAGACTTATTTATTCCAACAGTATCTGAGTTTTTTGGGGGGCCAGCCACTAAGGATACATGCACGGAAAAGCAAGAAATGGTTCTTTTCCTCAAGAAGCCCTCCCTGAGAAGAGCTGAAGTCCTGCAAACTCTGAGAGATCCTCTCGTGCTCTGCTACAGACTACGAAGTATGCACAAGATGGGGAGCAAACAGGCTGTCACTTTTCTCTCTTTTCCTGATATTCTGTGCCCCAGGTCCCTTTTTGCTTTCCCACTGGACTTGATGGCCTTATGCTGATCCAGGGTTAGACAATTTTCAGATACTACTAAAAAATAATAGCTCACAGAGTAAAAGCTCTGTATGAGGCCCTCAGTTCATCCCTGTGACAATGCTTTGAGGTCATTTTTGTTACTATTCCCATTTTCTATACAAGGAAAACAAGGCACAGGCAGTTAAAAAATGAGCCCAAAGTAGGAGACTTCTGGCCAAGATGGAGGCGTAGGTAGACACACCGTACCTCCTCGCACAACCAAAGAGGAAAAACAACAATTTAAATAAACAAAAACAGCCAGATCTGACAGAAAATAGAACTGAGTGGAAGTCCTACAACCAAGGAGTTAAAGAAGACACATTCATCCAGACTGGTAAGCGGGGTGGAGCTAGGCGGAGAGCGCGTGGCAAGATGGCGGTTTGTGGAGCTGTACCGGCAACACTGCAGCTGCTGGGAGAGACCCATGCCAGGCGCGCCTGGACAAAACGCAGCCAGCGCACTCAGTGAAACCTGCAGCTGGCTGACCCGGGCCCAGCGGGCCGAGACTGGTGGACTGGGCGGTCCCTCATTCACGCACAGATAAACCGGGAGAAAAGGTGGGGAACAGAACAGACTGCAAAACCCACCAACGTGGGAAATAAAGCCTCAAACCACCAATTGAAAACACCTGTGGGGGTTGAGGCGGCAGCGGGAGGAACTCCTGGCCTCACAGGAGAGTTCGTTGGGGAGACCCACAGGGACTTGGAATTGTGCAGGCCTGTCCACTCACCCCGGAGCCAGGAAAGAAGGGCCCAACTTGCTTGTGGGTAGAGGTGTAAATGCGAGAGTGGAGCAAGCGCCATTGTTCTCTCAGGACCCGCCTCCACAGGCTACGTCAAATACAACCACGTGGGTTGTCCCACCCTGGTGAATACCTAAGGCTCCGCCCTTTAAAGTAACAGGCACACTGAGAAAAAAAATGGCCCAAATGAAAGAACACATCAAAGCTCCAGAAAAAATACAACTAAGCGACGAAGAGATAGGCAACCTATCAGATGCACAGTTCAAAACACTGGTAATCAGGATGCTCACAGTATTGGAAGAAAGATGGTCACAATTACTTGAACAAATGAAGGATAATGTAAAGGAAATGAGGGCAAATCTGCAGGGAACCAATAAGGAGGAGAAGGGAACTGGGACTCAAATCAACGGAGTGGACCAGCAGAAAGAAAAAAACATCCATCCAGAAAAGAATGAAGAAACAAGAATTCAAAAAACTGAGGAGAGGCTTAGGAACCTCCAGGACATCTTTAAACGTCCTAACATCCAAGTCATAGGGGTACCAGAAGGAGAAGAGGAAGACCAAGGGATTGAAAACTTATTTGAACAAATAATGAAGGAGAACTTCCCCAAGCTGGTGAGGGAAATAGATTTTCAGGAAGTCCAGGAAGCTCAGAGAGTCCCAAAGAAGTTGTACCCAAAGAGGAACACACCAGGACACATCATAATGACATTACCCAAGATAAAAAGTAAGGAGAGAATCTTAGAAGAAGCAAGAGAAAAGGAGACAGTTACCTGCAAAGGAATTCCCATAAGACTGTCAGCTGATTTCTCAAAAGAGACCTTGCAGGCAAGAAGGGGCTGGAGAGAAGTATTCCAAGTCATGAAAGGCAAGGACCTACATCCAAGAATACTCTAACCAGCTAAACTCTCATTTAGAATGGAAGGGCAGATAAAGTGCTTCTAAGATAAGGTCAAGTTCAGGAGTTCATCATCACCCAGTCTTTATTGTATGAAATATTAAAAGGATTTATATAAGGTATGGAGGGATATCAACAGGGGAGTGGTAGGGGGAGAGAGGGGGCAAAGGGGCAGAGAATAAGTAGCATAAATGGTAGGTAGAAAACAGACAGGTGGAGCTTAAGAATAGTATAGAAAATGTAGAAGCCAAAGAACTTATGTGTATGACCTATGGACAAAAACTAAAGGGCGGGGAATGGGGAGATATGGGGGTGGAGGGGAAAAAAGGGGGAAAAAGGGGACAACTGTAATAGCATAATCAATAAAATATATTTAAAAAAGAGTTAAAAAAATGGGTAAAGGACTTGAACAGAAAAAAAAAAAAATAAGCCCAAAGTACAATGCTAGTCAATACTAGAACCAGGAAATTTGGCTTCAAATCATCACAACTATTACTGTACATTACATCCTTGATAATGCTGCTATTAAGAAAGAATATTTCAGGAGGAAATAAGAAAGAAGAGGAAGCAGAGATGGCAAATACTCTAGGCAATATATCATAGTCGATGTTATCATTTATGAGTGTTAGAGATTATCTTGAATCTTCAGTATCTTATTGCTGGATGGATATTATTTTACATATGAGGAAACTGAGACCCTAGGAGCAGCCAACCATCAACTAACTAGGATGTGGCAGAACCAAAATTTGAATCCCAGTTCACGTGAACATCTGGTGCTCCTTTTCCTGCACCATCCTGCTTCCTGGTGCTAAGCAGAGTGGCACAGCACATGAACACAAATTCTGCCTCGAAACTAAAGAGACCATCCCTGAGATGAATGGGATGAAACCACCATGTCATGGACAAGATCACATATTAGACCATCACAGAAATCACTCAGTACAACCTCTCACCGGATGATTTAACTTCTGGCAACATTCCCATTGAAAAGGTGGCAGACTAATTTGGGAATCAGAATGACTGAGAAAATTTTCCTTGAAAACCTATGTGTTGATCCAAGCCCTGAAAGGTTAGAGAATAAGGATGTCATGAGAGTCTTTGTTACGTGAGGCCTCTGCCTGGGAAATCAGCTTGCCAGCTCAACTCTGGTACTTTGCATCACTTGCCTGTGCCATTCGGATCATGATTTGTCCCACGAGGGGAATTTCCCCGGAGGTGAAAATAGCTTCTGGACCAGGGGAAATGGTAGTAATGGAGTCTTGTTGTTTCCATGGTGATGCAAGCTTGTCAAAGTTGTCATTTGTACTCAGAGAGCTGGCTGTGGTTAACAGAAAATAATTTCACTGGTCACACAGACACTCACAGAGACACAGACATGTGCACACACCACGTGGAGAGACCACAGTCTGTGCTCTTCTCCGAGGGAGTTCTGCCCATGCGCGATCTTGCATGGACCTGCCCCAGCCTTACTTACCATTTCACTTGCTCAACGTGTCATTTCACTTGCCAGTGAGTCTCTCTCATCCATAACTTTTTCTTCTTTCTTTTGTGAAGAGAGTTTTGCCTTCAGACGAGCTGAACTACTCCAGCTCATTCTTCAAAGGCAAGGAAACAAAAGAATAATAATAGATAACATTAATGATTGAATGCACACTCTCTGGCATGCCCTGGGCTGAGTGCTTTACACGAATTAGCTCATTTCATCTCTACAAGACCCCTAATGAAGTAGGTAGTATTATTGAGCCAGCATTACAGGTGATGAAGGCTGGAGCTATGCCACTTGCCCAAAGCACACAGTGACTCAGCGTGGACCCAACTCTGACCTGATGGACCTCAGCTTGCATCAACCCTGCATCTCCCTTTTTCCCTATGATGCTTAAAAGCCCAATAGGTTCTGTTAAGGGTAAAAGTTAGTTTTGTATGGATAAAGGTAAAATATTTGGTACAACCCTATTTCCCTGTATTTCTAGCATGAGGATTTTGAGATATGATTTAATTTTCCCTGTGACTTAAATAGCAAGTACATCACCCACTACTCACATTTCTTTGCCTACTTAATAGGAGTATTTTCTTTAGGAAAAACAAAAACAAAAACATATGGGTAGAAAGAAATGGAGGCTCTGTGAAGGAGGGGGTGATTGGTTTGTTAACTACTGCATCCTTAGAATAAAGAACATGGGCCTAAAACACAGTAAACGGCCAGTAAATATTTATTGAGTAAATAAATGAGGTTTAAGGAATCACATATATGCCTGTCTCCCTGACAAGATCACAATTGACTCCTTGAAGTTACCATTAAATGCTGACCCCTGACTTCCCAGAGCAGATTATTCTGATATCTGGGAATAGTGTTACATTTATTGAAAGGGCCCTTTATCCCTGGCTGAGAAAACCAAGCCCCAAGTGTTTGTGCTCCTGTGTGAGTATCCACGCCTCTTTGGAAATGATTAGAGGGCCTGAGAGGAAGGGAGGGGTAAACAGGCAACACCATTTATAGTTGTAACCCTTTTAAATCCGTGATTCATGAGTTTCAGTCCACAAGAAACTTGAACTTCAAAGTCATATCATCCAAACAGGAATTCTAATGAGTTGCGGCATCTCTCAAGCAACATAATGGGGATATTATCAAAATCATCTGCTCTCCCCTGTGTTCTCCAAAGTCTCTGGAACATCTCATCTGCCTTTGTAAAACCATCTCTCTCATCCTCTACTCTACTCACCCTCTGTGGTCCCTCCGATTACCACCTCGTCCCAATCTCCACAGGGTCCTCTAGAGAGTGAGGTTCTCCCTCTTCCCCCCTGCATCTCGTTTCCTTAGTCAGCATCCCCAGTGGAAGAATCCTCCATGGAGGACTAGAGAGTAGGAAAAATTCAAACTCTTTCACAGACAAAGAGGAGAGAGGAGGGGAAAGGCTATGGATACTCATAAACTGATACCTTCATCCCTTTAGTCAAAAAATGACTACTGTGCATTATTACTAGGCTATGTCCCCCAATTCGGCAGAAGTTTCAAGGATTCACTAAAATCCTAGTTCTCAAATAGCTCATGTCAGTCACCAAAGAACTCTTACTTTCCAGAGAGAAATGACATCTGTAAGTCATAGGCCAAGCCTAGAGCAATGTTTTGTCAGAACTCCTAGCATTCTACATTATTTTGTAGCTTATTTGCTAAATCAAACCAGCATTTAGGTATTTTGTGCAAAATAGATTTAGGATCTAAATCCTTGGCTGCAAACAGATTTAGGATACATGCTCCTCCTTTCTTCCAGTACAGCCTACTTGGTCGCTACTATATTAAACTAAGAATGTTCATTGCTCTAGCTCCCCTCCTTGTGCACATCAAAACTTCCCATTGTCACATTTCTGACCAGATGTTAGTAAACATGAGTGGGAAGGGGAATAAATACATGAAGTGCTTCTGTTCAGCCTTGTCCAGCCGGCAGAGCTTCCCTCTGCTTTGGCTGAAGATAGGGTGAAGATTAATCACGCTGGGAGCCCAGCTGTTTTAGGGAAAATCCCTAAAGGGCAAATCCTGTCAATTGAAACAAGTTTTTGAATTCGAAGATGGAAACTTAGATGGAGCCAATTTCCGTACTATAGCACTCCATCATGGCTGGGTACATCAGGAGAATAGGAGGCAGGTGGTCTTCAGGGAAATAAAAAATTCAAGACACCATGCATATGGTCATATTTCCCAAACTTTGAAGGAATCCTTCCCCTGAACATGTATGTTTCATTTCTTTCAAGTAAAAAGGTAAATAACCTTCAAAGGGCACCATGTATTTCTTTTACTAAAAAGCTGGCCCTTGTGCCTTCAAAGATACAAACATATCCATCTGTTCCTGGGAAGAGAGAGTTCTGGGGAACGGTGTTCCATTTATTGAAAGAAGAGGAAGGTGCAGAATAGGAAATGACAGACCTGGAAATTGCTATCTGCAGACGTGACCTAAGCCAACATCGAAACTGCTGGAGCCTGATGACTAAGAGCACGAGTTATAGATCAAAGGTGGCATCCAGGAAGTCCAGGACAAGCCTCTGCCTACAGACATGCTTATCAGGCAGTTGAACTATTCAGAGAAACATACTTGAATTGCGTATATGCTGGCATTATAAAATGAGGAGAATTCACATCAAACATATTCACATTACTGACTTGAAAAAAAAAATCAGAAGACCTGGGCCCAAATTCCTGCACAGGCTTGAAATGTTAGAACTACGTGGCCACCCCTGCAGACATGCGTGTGTTCTGGCATTTGTGGTGTCCTCTCTGGCCTGTTTTACGCATTTGCATTAATTTCCTTGCCTACAGAGCCATGGCCCCCTTTGCTCTGTCTTAGGAGTCCTTGGTCAAGTCACTTAAGGTTTTTGAATCTTTGTCTGCTTACATTTATAACAGAGATAATATCTCACCACAGTGTTGGATGAGTTAAATAAGATATTACATGTAAAGTGCTTAGCCCAATGCCTGGGTCATATGTACTTAATATATCTTAACCATTATTATCATTAATGTGGTTCTAATAATCTAATAAGCCTACTCAGGCTTCTATCAAGCATGCCTGTCTTTCTTTACCACTTTTCTTTTTAAAATAAATGAAGAAATATGAAAATCATGCCCATAGATGTAAGCCTCCTATTGCTCGAATCTTTTGGGTCACTAGATGTACTTTGGAATAATTAGATTATGTGATTTGCCCAAAGCCATAGTTTAAACTGGGCAACTGTCTGTTTCAATTAATCATAAGGAGACAGAGCTGAAAACTAAGGGTTCAGTGGAGAAATGCCATGGTATGGGGACAGGCCAGATGTGGCACAGAAGTCCATTTGTCTAGTTAGGCAGGGACACTCACCAGTCACCACTGAGAGGCAGTGCAGTATAGTGAAAGGACATCGCAGCTGGGAGACATGAGGGTTCGAATCACCTCTCTGTCACCTGTAGGTCACTTTGGTTGGACAATTCCTCTGAGGTTTGAGTTTCAT
This sequence comes from Micronycteris hirsuta, assembly GCA_004026765.1. NCBI lineage: Eukaryota > Metazoa > Chordata > Mammalia > Chiroptera > Phyllostomidae > Micronycteris > Micronycteris hirsuta. Next base: position 33,397 of record PVJI01010372.1, on the reverse strand, counting down.
TTTATAACTTGTAACATGGAAAGGGTGAGATCTTGCTTGCAGAGTGGTTGTGAATGTTAATTAAAATAATGAGCATTTAATGCTTAGCACCCAGTAAGTGCTCAATACATGGTCATTATAAATAAGATTCAGAGTAAGTTATAATAGGTCATCTATTGAAAATACTTAAAATCTTTATTGAAAAATTATAATCCCTAGGAGTTTAGGAAACTCAAGCAGGGAAATGTTGCAAAATCTGATACACACAAACTCAAATCAGAGGCACGCCCTTTCTGAGCCCATTATATTATCATTATTTACTGATCACTATTTCCTTTAACGCCTCATTACACCCAGTGAGATTCCTGGTCGTGCTCCAGGGGTTTTGTTTGATGTGTATTTTAAATCTCTCTCTTTCTGATATGAGCAGTATTTTGCCTTCTTTTAATTTTAATTTGTATATAAAAATTCTGCCTTGGCCGCCTTCTCTGTCAGTCTAGTCTTAGCTGATTAGAACGGAGAGTTACAAATTATATTTGTACATTCTATTCAAAATGCCCTGCCACTCACTGATGTTTGGAAATGACTTGGAATGAACATTTCTTGGTTTTTAAAGTGGCCAATGCGTTTGTTCAGTCCAATGTTGTCTCTCGAGCAACTCTACTCCTAAATCCTACAGAAGCAGCCTCTCTCTCATTGACCCATTGATGTAATGCGGCTTGGGATCGCATTTTACCTACCTGGGAAGCTAGCTGTAGGAATGTAATTTTCTTGCGTTCAATATTCTGCAGACATTTACTGAACACCTCCTTATGCACCAATCTCTGTTGTAACAAAAACTGTAAAGAGCATTTATATGCTACCTGGCACCATCCTTAAATGGGTTCATAGTTTCACCCAATGACCTTGTGAGATAGGAACTGTCCATATTTTACGGAAGGGAAAACTGAGACATATAAAAGTTAAGTAATTAGCAATGAACTCAGCTAGTTAGAGGCGAAGCCAAAACTTAGTTTACGTATGTCTGATTGCCAAGGCCTTGGTCTTAAACACTGTACCGGTGTTTCTCAAAATAGGTTTCCTGACTTTGTGACGAGCTGGCTCAGAATCACTTTGGGTGATTCCTACAGTAAAATTTCAGACGGGCGGTGTGCCCCAGACCTACCGAGTCCGCATTACTCTCAGCTTCTCTCGGGCATCTTTGTGCCCTCTAGAATTTGAGAGTCACTGACGAGAGTGTTTGGATATCAAATCAAGAGAATGAGGATGAAATTGGAAAGCAATTCTTTGAGGTGAAGGTGAAGGTTGAGGAAAGAAACAGGCCCACACTGTTAAGAATATGTTGTGAGAGATACCCTAAGATTACTGAAAAAAATTGTCATGGAACTTAAAAGTACTTAAATTCTACTCCTATACAAATCTCCAGTCACAACAAATATGATTTTAAAATATAGTGGCAAGCAAGGTAGTACTGAGTCACTTTCTAGAATTATGAAAAAACAAAACAAAACAAAACCAAATGTGTTTCCAGTTCTAGAATTTCCAAATGAAGAGGTTTGGGAGCAGCAGTATGGTTGGAGGGGGCGGATCGCAGAAACCTGATTATTTGGGTTGGCTTCGAGGGAACTGAGAAAGACGAACAAAGCGCCTCCAAGATACCCTTATGCTGTGACTGTTGCTGCTTCACACGCAGACTGTGGCTCTCCAGCAGCATGTGATGGTGGTGAGAAGGTGGATTAACTCATGCAGGGCTGACATTGATGCAGTGGTTTAATGAAGATGTCAGGGCCCAAGATGCAAGTGTGATTTCCTATACAACCAATTGTGTCTGTGATGAAACATCTTCCTCCAGGTGGTCTGTGTCATCACTGAGTTCCCTCAGTCCTAGGAGGCTGGGCTGGCTATTTCTCTGCTTCTCAGAAAACTGCTCTGGGGAAGAGGTGCAGGGATTAAGAAGCATGATTGGTAGGTATGAAATAGATGGGGGGGGGGGCGGGATGCTAAGAATAGTATAGGAAATGGAGAAGCCAAAGAATTTATATGTACGACCCACGGACATGAACTAAGGGAGGGACTGTTGGAGGAAAGAGGGGTACTGGGTGGAGGGGGGCAAAGGGCAAAAAATTGGGACAACTGTAATAGCTTAATCAATAAAATATACTTAAAAAAAAAAAAAAACCAGCTCTGAACCTCCCACCTGCAAGGCTGAGGAGTCACCAGTGTCAGCTTCGTGGACGAAGACTCAGCTTTGCCTTTGCTGTGGATGTGTCCCAAGTGACCGAGAACAGTGTTAAATGTAAATCTTGGATGAAGGCAAAGAGAAAACTTCCTCAACGCTGGTAAAGAGAATCTTAAAAAAGAAGAGAGGGAGAAGCTAAACTCAACAAGGGAGAAGTAAACCTTGGACACAAAATAATTAGTACTCTACTGTTTCATGAACTGATTGTTGCTGTTTTTTTTAATGTAAGTTCATCAAAGTTAATAACAAGGGGCAACATGTAACATGTTCTCCTTTTTGAGATCTTTTTTTTTTTTAGATTCCTAAGATTGAAGAGAATCTACTTTAACTGCATATTAAAGTCAAAGTTCCTCAGACTTTTCTTCTGATACCCATAAAGTTTTATGACATTCCTTATTTTGGAGCCCTGCAAAATAAGAATATTTTCTTAAAATGGGACTGAGCTTTTTATTGTTCCTCTGCAGAGCAAGAACTCCCCACAATACTGGCCTGCAGGCCTTACTGCTAATTGGTCAAGCTCGTCACTGGGCCCCTTGACACTGCCCCCTCTTCCCACCCTCCACTTACTCACTCTCTCCTTCCCTTTTTCCTTACTCTTGGTGATGTTCCAAACCCTCTCTTCTTTCAGGGGATATCTGTTGATTTTGCTTATCTATCATTTCTTCTGGTGCTCTGGTAGCAGAAAGTCTCTGTTCCATTTGATAATCCACCCGTGTCATTTTGGCAAAGCTATTATTAATCAAGAGGAGATAGACAGTACCTGGCACATTGCGAGTGCTAAATAAGTATTTGTTTTTATTCGTGTTATAATATTACTCCTTCAAATATCTTCTGAACCTCTCTGCTTTTCTCTGATCCTACAACCATTGATTTAGGCTAGACTTTCCTCTCCCTTATTTTGATTACAATAAGGATTTCCTTATCTGATTTCCCCTCCACCCCTCCCTCTTTTTATCCCTTCCACAAATACTTGAGTTCTGTTGTAAAGCAGGCACTGTTCTACAAGCGAATTAAGGCAAATTACCGAAGTGATCCTCAGTTTATTCATTTGTAAAACAGGGCCACTGTAAGTCTAACCATATAAGGTGGTGGGGGTGTCAGATGAGAAAAAGCGCAGAAAGCACTTAGCTCAGGGTAATAAGACCCTGTAACAAGTTTGCCTCTTTGCCCCCTCCCTGCTAATCTTTTCCTGGCCTGACAAAGACAGCAGAGACACCCTGAGGCGGGTTATTTACCAGTTCTGAGCTCCATCAGGCAGACACGTTATTCTCTAAAGGGCCAGTGTAGAGCTCCTCTGCTAATGAAAACCTCGCTTTTCCTGGTAAATGCAGGCTGGTCTCTGCATAGACGCGGATGATTGTAGCGTACATGCTGCAGAATAAATCTTGTCACACATGAGTTGACATTAAGTGCTGTGCCATGAATTGCCACCAAGGAGTCACCTTGAGCCTGGAGTGGGCTCCTTTAAGTCAAAAGCCCACATTCCACCCTCTGCAGGTGGCTGCTCGTATTCAGGAGGATGTGGCCCATGATGAAAGGCTGCATGCTGAACACAAGCCGAGATAGCAGGGGTGAACTGGAGAATAAAGCAGAGTTTGAACCCAGTTACGTAAACAGTTCTTTCAGTTTCCCTGATCTTTGTAAAAAAATTTTTTTTCATCTTGCCTCTTTCAGTTCAAGTTCAGGGTTTCACAGTTTTCTGGGCTCCTTTTGAGGTCTGCCATAGTTTAAAGGAATAAAACAGGAAATAAGTGGAGTTTCTCCTGGATTCCAGCAAAGCAGCAGAATGCTTTAAGCACACCGCTTGGTGAATTGGCTGCTTTGGTGGTTGGGGACCAGGTCTTACCCATGGGGAGGGGTGTGTGTGTGTGTGTGTGTGTGTGTGTACGCGTGCGCGCGCTCACACTGAATCACTTCTACATTTCATTTTATTTTTACAACTTTTCCCTTCCAAATTTAATTCAATTTTTAATCTTCACTTGGGAAAATCACTGTACAGGAAAGATTTTGCCCAGTTGAAAACTTACTTTTTTTTTAAATGTCAGATACAACATTGTAAATGAAATCTAAAATGCACCAGGTTTTGTTTTGTTTTTGATTATTTTTCTTTGTCAGTCATAACTTTTCACAAGAATTTGTTAAGACAGCACATATTTCTTTGGATCATACAATCTCAGGTAGATGTCATCTATTGTCACAGTTATTATGAGGTTTAACCAGGTGGAAAACAAATATGTTTTAACCTGAATTTCTTTCTTAATATTTGAGCTTCTACTGGTTTTATGATCCTTTCCTGTAATTAAGTGGCTTAGTTGAGAAAGGAATGCCTCAGACTGCATTAAAAAAGATAAATAGTAATATAAGATGGACTGATTAAAAATGAATTCAGATTGTCTTGAAATAACTTTTGACATTTATATTCAATATACTTTACAGTATTTGCTAAGAACCTGCCTTCAAGGAGATTTGAAAGAAAGATGTTAATATTCGTAACCACTGTACATTGTCCCTTTCTTCTCAAGTACTGGAAATATTGTAGCTGCATCCTTAAAAGGAAGGGTTCGGGTCTGTTTAATGCCTAACTTGAAAGGAAAAAAGGTAACAGGCTAGTAATGGGGAAACTAGACCATAAATAGTGCAGTACCAAGAGGGTGAATTGCTATTATGTTCTTCACAAGGGTACAGAAAACACAACTGTCCCTGTATTTTATTTGATATGCATTATGTTTTTACTTTGTGCACATCTCTGAGCTAGTACCATGGGGGAATAAAACCTGAATCTTGCTTGGTCTGTTTCAAGGGAGATGAGGAGCTCATAATGAGGCAGAAGGGAGTGCATACAAGTCAGACCATAGCTGGGAGGCATGGTGGGATTCGTGGGAAAAGCCTTGAAGGGTAACCTGAGTCTAAATGAGCCAGCTTCCAGGTACATCAGCGACTGCTGCATCAGGAGTGCAAAATCACCCCAGTGATAGAGTCCATGTCAGAACATCCTGCCCACTGAGTCTGGAAGCGGGAGAACAGACAGAGGCTCCTCTCAGTGTACCCTGTTGATGCTTCATCCCGCCATTACTCACTCGGCCACTTAGCAAAGCCTTGCTGAGCACAGCGAGAAGCTGTGTGCTGGGTGGTGAACCAAAAGGAGCTGTGCCAGGAGCTGAGAACAGAGAGGAGAACCACAGACAGCCACGGTGCTTACATTCTGATGGGAAAATGCATATTCAGCAATTATCACACAACTGATTAATTATACTTGTGATAAGAGCTTCAAAGGACAGATGGCTAAGGAGGGGACTTAACCTGGGACAATCAGGAAAGCTTTTAATAGAAGTACAAGTGGCTAAACAGAGGCCTGTAGGGGCTAGCTGGTAAAAAAAAGTTGGGGTGCAGGAAGGAAAGCATTCTGTCAGAGCTGGGCTGGCGATGCCTAGAGGTATCTGAGAACCTATATTGGGCAGTGTGCTGCGTGCCCTGGGTGAAGTGGAAACCAGGCTCTCTGGGAAGGTAGGCTTCAGGTGAGGAAAGATGTATCCCATTAGTTGAAGAAATGGGGACAATTTAGAATTCTGAAGGAATGTGTCAATTTAGATAATGATTTAAATAGCTCAAATTTTTCACTAAAATTTTAAATATATTGTTATTTTACCCCAAATGTTTCTATTATGTGGGGGGGAAAGTCTGACAGGAGTAGAAGAAATAAAAAGCCGACGGACACGTTCCAAGGAAGGAAGTAGAAAGGTTGCCGAGGAGAGAGAAGGGGGCGCATTGGAAAAGGCGGAGACTTTGGAGGAGATTTAAGCCTCAGATCAAATTTCAGCTCCCCCCCTCAAGAACTGCGACCTTTGGCAAGTTTGCTGTGCTCTCTGAGATTTAACTTTCTCATGTATAAAGTGGGAAAACTTCCTACAACGGCTCATGTGGAGATGAAGGAGATAGCAATAGCATTGCTATTTGGCAATATTCTATTATGTACCAGTCATTATTTGTCTAAATCATAAAGTGAAAAGAAAGAGACATAAAGTATCATTATCCCCATTTTATAGATGAGTGAACTGAGGCTTAGAGAGCTGTTTTTTTTTTTAAATTTACAGTTTATACTCAATATTAGTTTTTATTCGTTTCAGGTGTGCAGCATAGTGGCTGACTTTACAAAGTGCTTTATACTTTACAAATACTTTACAAAGTGCTCCCCCGTGCCCACATTTCAAGTACCCACTTGGCCCCCTACATAGTTATTACAATATTATCGCCTATATTCCCTATGCTGTACTTCACACCCTTGTAACTATTTTGTAACGACCAACCTGTACTTGAGGAGGCTTGTGGGAGTGGGTGACAAAGGTGAAGGGAATGCCATGCTTTTTACTAAGGTCCTAGAGCTTCTGGGGAAAGGAGCTGTAACTCACCCACGGCCCAGAGACTGCCAAGGCCAGGTCCCTCGGCACCGCTGGACAGCCGTCCTCTGTGTCACAGTAAGAGCTGACATCAGCAAGCATCCATAAGAGGCCTGCGATGAGCATTCCGTGCACGTGGTTTCCTTTAACAACAATTTGATGAGGTAGGAATGAGCATCCCTACTTCCCAGATGAACCAGTTTTGAGGCTGGGAAACTTAAGTTGTTTACCCAAGGTCACCGTGGCAGGTGACAGACCTGAGCTCTGAATCCAGATCGGGCTGATGCTGCAGCATACATTCTGCTTCCCATGGCACCTGCAAGGGGCTGGGCCTGAAGTGCCACCCTGTGGGTCATACTGATGGTTTTTCTGGAAATTCTTTCATTATCTCATCAGCCTCCAACTCCACAGAACAGCTCGACGACTCAGACAGTGAGAAAATTCTTCTGGCTATTCTAGGCCAAAGGAATTCAGTTCTATCCTTCACCCTTTAAACTCAAACTTGTCCTTCCATAACTTACTTTTATTTTTATTTTTAAGGATTATTTATTTACTTTAGTTTTTAAAATATTTTATTTTTTATTGTATTTTTTTCAATTATCATTTATCCCCTTGAACAGCAATGGGAACCATCAATAAAATGAAAAGAGGACAAACCACTGAATGGTGGAATATATTCAATGATACATCTGATAAGAGATTAATATCTGAAATTTATAAAGAACCTATAAAACTCCACACCAAAAAAAAAGTCTAATTAAAACATGGGCAAAGGACCTGAACAGACACTTTTCCAAAGAGGACATACAGATGGCCAACACACATATGAAAAGATGCTCAAGTCACTAATCATCAGAGAGATGCAAATTAAAACCACAATGAGATACCACCTCACACCTGTCAGAATGTCTATCATCAATGAGTCAACAAACAACAAGTGCTGGTGAGGATGTGGAGAAAAGGGAACCCTCATGCACTGTTGGTGGGAATGCAGGCTGGTGAAGCCACTGTGGAAAACAGTATGGAATTTCCTCAAAAAATTAAAAATGGAACTGCCTATGACCCAGCAATTCTACTTCTTGGAATTTACCTGAAGAAACCTGAAACATTGATCCAAAAGAATAAGCATCCCATGTTCATTGCAGCGCTATTTACTATAGCCAAGAAATGGAAGCAGCCTGTGTCCCTCAGTAGATGAGTGGATAAAACAACTATGGGACATTTACACAATGGAATACTACTTGGTTACAAAATAAGGAAAATTTTACGACTTGTGGCAGCATGGTGGACTTGGAGAGTATTACGCTAAGTGAAAGAAGCCAGAGAAATATAAGTACCATATGATTTCACTCATGTGTGGAATTTAATGAACAAACTGAACTAATACACAAAATAGAGACAGGCCCATAGATACAGAGCAGGCTGACAACTCTGGGTGGGGTAGGGCTTGGGGATTGGAGGGATCAAGCAAAAAAGAAAAAGAATTCATGGATACAGACAACAGTGTGGGTATTAATTTATTTATTTATAGAAGGGAGGAAGGGAGGGAAAAGAGAGGGTGAGAAAGCATCCTGTGTGTGCCCCAACAGGGGACTGAACCCACAACCTAGGTAAGTGCCCTGACTGGGAATCGAACTGTCAACCTTTCACTTTTGGGGGTGATGCCCAACCCTCTGAGCCACACCAGTCAGGGACCTTCCATAAGTCTTAACAGTAGCCCAAGCTCAAGATTAGAATATCTGATTAAAAAGGAGCATAAAATGCTGAAAAAAACTGGTCAACATTTAGAGTTCACAAGCATGACATGAGTGTCAATCATTTGTATACTGCGTGACTTCAGGCCCTTTCGGTGAAACCCAGTGGGGAGGCCTGATCTTTGCTGTGGAGAAATGTGCATGTAATGTATTTATCCTTGGCCTGGGCCTGCTCCCAAAGGATAGTCTGCAGTGGTGTTAGAAAACATTCTTCTCAATGGGACTGATGTGCTGAAGGCCAGGGTATGACTGATGCAGGAGGTGCTTTGATACCTTACATTATATCATCAAGATGACCTGTTCTGCTGGCCCATTATATTTGAGTTTACAGGGACCAAGGCTTCAGGAAAGAAAAACTCCACGCTATTTTATACATTGTCATTGTGCTCACCAGGTTACTACCAAGTGGGCCATGTGCTGGACTGGGAGAGTGGAGACGGGGGTCTTAGTTTGTCACTAACCAGCTTGGGACCTGGGACAAATCAGTTCTGCTTGTTGGGCCTTGGTTTTGCCAATGGCAAAATGAAGTGATGACCTGGATGACTTCTAAATATATCTTCAGAACTAGTGAGGAATTTGAAATTGTGCTTTTCTTCGGTGAAGAGGCTCTTTCTGCCACTCCTCTGAGGTTGGATCCTTGCAGTCAGTTACCAGGGAAAAGGTGCACACAAACTGAATCTCCTTGCTTTTCCCTCCTGCCCAAGGGCACCCTAAGTTACCGCTGGCACCAACATTGGCGTATGGCTCTGCCTGAAGTTCTTAGTCACATGGGCAGGCTGCTTTAAAAGCAATGTATATTTGTTTAAATTCCAGTTTGTCAGAAATTATATTTAACTTGTTTTTTACATGACAAGAGTTATTCTTAGGTTTTGACAGCAGCAACTGAGAATAGAATGTGAAATTAAAGAGAGAATCGAACTAGAAATAAGAAAGGAAGAATTTCAGAAGCTATTTGGCATTATCCCTCGAACGAAACCTATTTTAGAGGCGAGGTAACACAAGTTAATCTAAAATATTACTCTGTAAGGACAGGGAACACATAGAACATGGAAAGCAGTGTAAGATGCTCTTTGGCAGAGCTTTGTTCATAAAAAAGTTTCAAGTGGGAGAAACAATAGCCATTTAACAAATGTTTTAAAGTGTTAAAAAGTCTTTTCATTGATACATCTCTTTCATAACTCCAAAGAAGTATAAATTGTGTTTTTGACAAATTATTTCCTAAAATAATCTTTTTTTGATTATTAATGTCTAGCAGATGGAGGTTCTCTGCTGCTCAGGCTCCGTGTCATGCTACTCGACTCAGAATTTCTCCCACGCACATCATAGGCTTCATTTTGTCTAAAGTCTAATGTGCAAGAGACAGACTCCAATGCAGAGGCTCATTTTATTTCCCGTTGCTTCTTAGCACTTGTTTCTGGGTTTTGAAAATATGTCATTTCAACACAGATCACATTTATAAGCACTACAAGAGTGGACTTTGATTTGACCAGTCCATTTAATTTAGAGTATCTTCATGATCACTCATGATCACAGATGTTGATAGAATCAGTAACGGATGGATTGGTTATATGATGTTAACATTAGTTCATATTTCCCTAGATAATAACACACCATCAATTCAACTGATTGAGAGACATTTAGAGGGTCCTGGTGGGTGAGCTGTTTCTGATTCTGCCAATATCGTAAGTGGTTTGTAGAGAAGAATTAACATGCTGTTTAAAAAGCCTACAGACACTGTATTGTAAGATGTCATCAACACTACTGAAATCAGAGAAAGAAATAGAAATGATTTGGAGCTTCTAAGAGGTTAAGAGTAGTATGGAAGCTAAATAATATTCACCATAGAAACATAATAAAAGTTCATAAGCTTGTGGGTAAGAATCATCAGCATTAAAACTATTGTTGGCCCTGGCTGGTATAGCTCAGTGGATTGAGTGCGGGCTACAAACCAAAGGGTCGCAGGTTTGATTCCCAGTCAGGGCACATGCCTGGGTTGCAGGTCAGGTCCCCAGTGGGGGCAATGTGAGAGGCAACCACACATTGATGTTTCTCTCCCTTCCCCTTTCTCTAAAAATTAATAAATAAAATCTTTTTTAAAAAGATTATTGTTTGGAAAGACTAAGATTAACTAGTATAAACACCATTGTTTGGACAATGGAAGGACTGAATTAAACATAGATGGCTGATGCACCGGATGGGAAATAGAGAGGTAGAGAAGAGTCTTTTGGTAAGAATAATAAAAGAGAATCACATTACCATAGCAAAAACTCTTTTCATACTTGTCGGTCTTTAGTTGCTGGTCACAATTAAATGAGGCATTTGTCACTAACAGCGTTTATTTTGGGAATCCCTGTCTTGTCTTCTTTGCAGGTTGCTCTTTGAGGCATAGTGCAGTTTGGGAAATACTGCATAGAAAGAATTCTAGGTCTACCACTGTGTTCGCATGTGCGGCCTAAGAGAGTGTGTTCTAAGCGGGGTGTCCCACCTTTTGGTGTCTCTGGGCCACACTGGGAGAAGGAGAGCTGTCAGGGGCCACACATTAAATACATTGCAACATGTAATCACACACAAAAATCTCATAATGTTTTAAATAAATTTATCATTGTGTTGGGCTGCATTCATAGCCATCCTGAGCCACATACTGCCTGCAGGCCACAGGTTGAATGCCCAGTAAGAGAGCCTGTTGACTAAAACCTAGATCTAAAAAGAGAAAGTGAGCTTTTTTTAAAAAAAAATTTAATTTATTGAGAGAGACACACATCGATTGTTGTTATGCATTCATTGGTTAATTCTTGTGTGTGCCTTGGAGCCCTGACCAGGGTTGGAACCCACAACCTCAGTGTGTTGGGACAGCACTCTAACCAACTGAGCTATCTGGCCAGGCTTTTTTTTTTTAACCCAATTGACTTAATTCAGTAAAATCATGTGCAGTGAACTGATAGTACAGACAAAAATCTATCCTGAATCACATACCAATGCAGGGATAGCTTTATTATTTTAGTTGAAAACATTAATCATTTAGACTAAAAACCCTCTTCATTGTGGCAAAAGATTCACTTGAATGAAAATATTTTCATGGGAATTCTGTAAGATGGATTTAATTTCTTAAGAAACTCTTTTCAAAAGCATATGTGGTTCATTACTTATTCCCCCAGCATGTGTCTTAATCATCCTATGGTTGTGTCCACACACGAGAAGTTAATAGAATAACTAAAACCATGGAGACCACGTGAGAAAGAGCAGAGTGTCCGGAGCTTTTCATGAATACTTATTGGGCCCTCAACAGTGCACGCAGCCTGCTTTTAATGCTCGAGTGATATGAAGATAAGTTGGTTAATATGCCACTGAACTCAAGTTTGGGAGGGATTATACATGTCCTACATAGCTCAGAGAAACAGAGGTGGGAGGAAGGATAGAAGTTGTGTGGCCACAAATACTGTTTAATTTAAGGAAGAACTTTCTAACCCTGGCTCATAAGAGTAGAGACTTCTTGTAAAGTGTTGAGTTCATTAAAAGTAGAAATAAATGTTCAACTAAATACTGGGTAGTTATTATAGAGAAAATTTCTGCTTTGGATGGAAGATTTAATTCAATAATTGCCAATATTATGTTATGTTATAATTTAGTTACTTGACAAGTTGTACATCAATTATCTTCATGGCTCATAGGACAACATATGGGCATATTTCTTTCCATTTTTCTTTTCAATGTATTGATGAGAATAAAGCCTGATCACACATAGCAAGAATCATGACTTGGACCCTTAGGTTTGTGTTTCACCTGTTTTTCATTCTTAATGGTGAAAATGGTTCTTTGACAAAAATCTCAGCAGACATCCAGCCTCTATACCTCACCATTAATACAAGGGGCTGGTATGTCTATGCTGTAGCGGCAGAAATAACCCCTAAAATTTAGCCAACCCCCCATCCCTGCAAACTGTGATGTACTTTTCAAGTTCACCTTTTTTATTTTTCCACTGCTATCCTCTATAGACACTCAGAAAGCAAGCCAGGCCATGGTGCCTCCCTGTGATGCCACGCCAACAGCAGAGCGTCTCGTGTTGCTCTACCGGCCACTTCCAGGGCAGTAAAGAAGGGTCAGTGGTTTCACAGTCGGCAAAGGCGCAGCTGCCAGCTGGCCTGCCAAGAGCGGCGGGCACAGCATCAGAAAGACCTTTGGCAATCTGACCAAAGTCTGCAGTCCCAGATCTGGCTGGTTAGGATCAACTTTCTTTTCTTTCCTCTTTTTTTCCTTTTCTTTTCTATTCTTTTCTTTTCTTTCCTCTTCTTTTCTTTTTTTTCTTCTCTTTCCTTTCCTTTTCTTTTCTTTCCTTTTCTTTTTTCTTTCCTTTTCTGATGGCTAAACAAATTGTAGTTTATTCATATATTTGCACATTGGAATAATACCACATAGAAATGACAAAGAATGAAGTATTGATCAATGCAACCGGCTTTATTTTCATGACAGAGAAAAGGAAAACCAGACCAGCTAATAAATTTACCACATTTTCAACCCATAGCAATTAAAAGCTTGTAGATTAGAGGGCTAAAAAAATCTTTCTCAAAATTGTTTCATAACAGTTTTACATCATCTAAAAATAGTGACCTTAATATTTTATTCCATTATGTTTATTTAATAACACTCAGCACAAGAGTTCTCAATTATACAGGGTGGGGCAAAAATAGGTTTACAGGTATATGTATAGAAAATAATACAATAATTAACATATAATAATACAAGAATAAACTGTTGCATGTACTCATAACTGTAAATCTACTTTTGCCCCACCCTGTATCTTTTGCTATTTTTCTATTTGAACTTAATGTATAGAAACACATACTGGATTAACTGGTACACAGGTTAAAACTCTCTGGTCCTGGCCTAAAATACTTTAAGTGGTCCACGTGTGAAGAAAATCTCTAATACCACAGAGTGATAAAAATAGGAATTATAATAATAATAAAATAATAACAACCTGAGCAATGATGAGTTAATGTGCTTTTAGCTACCTCAGTAAGGTTGGTTTTATTCTTATTCCTGTTATTAAAATAAAAAAGCTGAGCCCTGGCTGGTGTAGCTCAGTGGATTGAGTGCGGGCTGTGAACCAAAGGGTCGCTTGTTCAATTCCCAGTCAGGGCACATGGTTGGGTTGCAGACCAGGTCCCCAGTGGGGGGCCATATGAGAGGCAACCACACATTGATGTTTCTTTCCCTCTCTTTTTCCCTCCCTTCCCTTCTGTCTAAAAATAAATAAATAAAATTAAAATTAAAAAAAAAAGAAAGAAAGCTGAAACATTGAGAAGCTAAGCAATGACACCCAGTCACACAGTCACTAGCTAAGTGGTAGAGATAGAGTTTTAACTGGCATCATGTGGCTGCAGGGTTTTTTGCTATTATCTACTACCATTTCCCACTTGTCTATAGTAAGAGAACAAAAACACCAGGAAGATGATTTAGCATGGCCCTAGCATTATTGAAAAGAGGATCAGACTGAGCCCTAGACAAAGGGTTACAAGACACTCAATGACAGAGCATTTTTGACCCCCTCTTGGCATTAGTGACCTGGTCTGCTAGGCACTGGCTAAATGATGTCACCTATCTAGACATGTGGATGCAGCAATGGGTGCATCTTAGCTGCCTCTGCCTCTTCACTGAGAGTGGAAACCACCCACGGGCTCGTAGTTTACAACTATTAACATGACTTACTCTTCCACTGTCCTCATCAACATAATTTTAGTCTTCCAGAAGACTCTTGTCCAGGAAGAATATATGTTGCTGCAAACTTTACTGTTCATTCCAGGAATTGAAAGACATCAATTCTTCCATAGAAAGCAGCCCTAGTAACAGTTTATATCCCAAGACTGTTTGAAACCCTTACCTGAAAGTTCTTGGCTATTTCTACCAATCCTAAATGACTTTATCATGATACTTACCCAACTAGCTAGATCCGTTGCATTGAGGGAACTACCTTAAACCAGACGTTAAAATCTCAATAAACATCACAACCTGCGAGATGTTACATTCTGGTCCTGGTGATGTGTTCTCCTTCCCTGCTCCAAGCAGTACCACATGTCTAGATAGGTGGCACCATCCAGCCAGTGCCTAGTAGACTGGGTCACTAAGGCCAAGAGGGGGATGAAAATGCTGACATTGGGTGTCTTGTAACCCTTTTTCTAGGGCTCAGTCTGATCCTCTTTTCAACAGGTGATTTGGGCGTTATTTTGTGTATTTCACGGTGTCAACATTTATTATCTTTCAAGGGAAAGTAGGTCACTTCTTCCAGGAAGCTCTCTCACATCTCTGCCCCACTCCAAAAGAGAACAGAAGCAGTTAGGACTTGCTTGGGGCTGAATTTTCAAAAGTTTTTCACACTGTGAGAATATTCACCAGTTTTTAGCCTTGTCTAAGTCCAAGCAAAATATTCTCAACATACAAATATTACAGGCTTCATGATGTCCCAACTCATATTAATGTTAAATGTTTGCTCTTTGTTTAAAATTTCCATAAGACTTTATTTAAAAAGTCATTGTTTGTTTGCCTAGATGAATTATTGTAGTTAGAAACAGCACAATTTAATGGGAAAGGAGGGAGAAAAAAGAAACATTTCAGCCAGAGGTCATGAGGAAGGTCTGATGTACAAATTAAATTGGTATGTTTTAGAAATGTTAACTTGTTCTTAAAAATAATTCATTTTTTGTTGTTTTCTTTTTCATATGTACGATGTTACAAAAAGTGTTTAAAATGTGTATGCATCGTTTAAGTAATGCTAATTTAAAAAGTACTTATTCACTATCCAAATTAAAGTATGCATTGTTACCAGGACATCAAATGGCCCTATTTTATGTTTTTACAACATACTGTCAAGTTTTCAATATAATTTTTACAGCGGTATTTCTCAAAAGCTGGCTATGTCAGCTTTTTCTTCCAGGGTCATCCCCGCAGTTGGATTTATGGTAAACATTTATCTGTTTAGAAAGGGGGTTGACAATACATCTTTCAGATGAAAAAAATCTTAGTGAAAACCAGGAAAATCCTTGGCAGCTTACTCAATACAGAGATTTCTTTTTCTTCTTTTCACCCTTCGTCTGTAATGAAATTGTTCTTGAATACTTCCTTGCTTCCATGACAATTTGGACCAGGGCCCGCCCACCCCATTCAGAGCCCTATCTCTGCACTATCATAATGGACTTCCGCGGGGACTGTGCCCCATGGAGCCCTGTAGCTAGTATGTGCTCAGCACATTTTAATTAAGTGAATGGCTGGTATTATCAGTAGCCCATAAGCCTTGAAGAAGTCTTCATTCACCTCTTCCCTTCTCCCCCTTTGCTCTTACTCTCTCATTGCCTGTGTCTTAGGACTCTGCCCTTGGTATTGACCACGAGCACCCCTTCCTAATACTGATAGTGTACAGAATAAATAGATTGATAGCCTCAGTTTGTCATGGTTTCTGTTTTACTATTCTTTTTCAGTGTTTATTTTCTGTTACAAATTTTCATCAGATATTTTATTTCAAAAAGAAATCATGTTGTTTGTAAGATGCAAAATGGAGCAAAGATATATAAAGAAGTACCCTTTCCAATCTTACCATTCTGAATAACCAATGTTTACAGCTGAGGATATTCCAGCCTTTTCTCAATGGTCTCAAAACTACATACAAATATTTTCTCTCTCCATCACTCACCCCCCGCCCCCCATACAATTTCCCCCAATTTGCCAGGCTGGCTCAGAAGGAATTGTATTACACACATTCTTCTGAAGACTTTTTTTTTTCACACAACAATAAATCATGGTTTGTGGATATGAGTTTAACCTGAACTTTTTTTTTTTAAAGATTTTATTTATTTATTTTTAGAGAGAGGGGAAGGGAGGGAGACAGAGAGGAAGAGAAACAGCAACATATGGTTGCCTCTCACATGGTCCTCAGGGGGACCCAGCCAGCAACCCAGGCATGCGCCCTGACTGGGAATCGAACCGGGACCCTCTGGTTCCCAGCCCGCGCTCAATCCACTGAGCTACACCAGCCAGGCCTAACCTGAACTTTTTAATGGTATAGATGTGTCCTAATACATTCCACCATTTCCGTGGAAATTCTGGCTTTCAGTTCTTTCCCACTTCGAGAGCAGAGCTAGAGTAAATAACCTCGAGTGCGTATGTGCACATCTGTACATTTTCCACTGTTTGCCCTAAAATACCAGAGATAGCAGAAGTAAGAAATTGCTGGGACTCTCTTTCACCTTACAGGAGCAGCTTTATTCAGGACAAAATGAGATTCTCTATAAGGAGAAGAGGCGTTCAACTCATTTCAAAGAGGACATGAAATTTGGCTACAATGTAAGATGAAATGAGACCTTTTTTTTTTTAGTTTCTAATTTCACTTTGTGGTACTGGGCACACCATCAAAGGAACGTAATCAAAATAAGAAAAAAAAATAAAAGCTTTCTGTTCAAGGAAAATATAAATAGAGACTTAGAACGAGTTGGATGGCAACTGTTCCTCTTTGGAAAAAATAAGTTTGTTTTACTACAAAATAAATAAAACATTTATTGTTCCAATTCTATTTGGGAGTGGTGTATGTTTTAAGGCACGGTTTATCTTGCTAGTTGCTAACTTGGAACTCCTTGAGTCTCCCAGATACAGGAGGAGAGCATTCAAACACCAAGATGCCTACCACAGCAAGTCTGTAACTGGAGTGGAAAGAGTATGGGAAATGCCTCGCTTGCTCTGCACACGGAGGGCCCACAGGCATGCAGAAATTGTTTGCACCCTGTTCAAAATGTTTGTGTGGCAGAAAAGATTCTTCAAACGAGCTTGGGAACTCAAATTTGAAGCACAATGCCTGCTTATAAAAATACTTATAATGGGAACATTTCTTTTCAGAATATTATAGAATGATACCAAACTCTGTTTTCTGCCACCTCATCCACCTCACTCATCTAAAAATGACAATCGGAATATTTTAACAATTCATTTCTTCAGTTTTCAGAGATGAAGAACTTTCTAGAAACCTGTACCGTTATGTGGTATATATGCAACGGAGCTCCTTCTCACCCTCAGCCTACCCTGGCCCACAGTGAGTGTCACAGTGAGTGGCCTACCCTGGCCATTGCACTGTGGGGTGAGGGGTGTCGGCATGCGGGGGCAGGGCGAGTCTGGGTGCCCTGAGAGGAGGTACTGGCCTGGGCTTGGGTCCAGAAAGACTTCCAGGCCAGTAATGTCTACGCTAAGGGATGAGTTATAGTTGGATTAAAATTATTTCAGGGAGATGGTACATCCTAGAAAATCAAAGAGTCATCTAGAACACAAATTATGAAGGCATGAAAAGATGCTCGAAATGGGTAGAGCATAGTGAACAGGGTGATGAGAGTGTGGGAGACCAGGCTGTGGTCACAGGAAAAAGGACAGTGTGGTGTGTGCTACTACGTCATGCTGGCTGCGGCATGGGGAGCAGTGGGAACGTGGGGTAAGAACTGAGACCTGGAGACCAGCGAGGAGGCTCTTGCCAACTTTCTAGCAGAGATGAGGGCAACCTGAATTAGGAAAAAGTAGTGGAGACAGGGGAAAGATAGAATCAGTTTCCTCAGCTTATGCTGGGAGTCTCATTGATAGACCATCTGATGGTCCTGCTCTTAGTGTGATAGCAATTTCTTTTCGCACAAAGTAAAGGATTCAAAATGTGCCATTCTTTAAACTTAATTCTAACATAAAAAAAAAAAATCGATGCTGTGATGGCTGCTCCAGTGGAAAGGTCTAGTGGTTTAGCTGACTAGCCAACCAAAAAATAAGAGACTCTTGATACATGATGAAAACGTATCCAGAAATATAGAATTTCCTCCATTATTGAATACCTTTAGTTCCAGAAGTTTCTACATACACTCATTTTTTGTTTTCCTGTTCAAATAACACTATACAATTCCATTTGTTGTTGGAGCTCTGAAATAATACAGTTTCATGTGAGCTTTATTCTTATGTAGGAAGATTAATAAATGTCATTTGAGGGTACCACTATTTAATAAAAGGGACATTAGCCAAATAGAGAGTGCCCAGAACAAGGCAACCATGATGATCAAAGAATGCTAAGGCATGACTCATTAAAATATTTTTGAGCGTGGGCTGTGAACAAGGCACTGCTCTAGGAGATGAAGAAATAGTGGCAAACAGGACAGACCCAACTCCGTCCTCCAGGAGCCTGTGCGCAGTAAAGAGGAGGGGCCTGGAGAAGAGATAAGCAGAGCACCCGGCTTCCATGAGCTGAAATGCTGTCAAGTGGAACAGGGATTCAATTTATCCTGTGAGATGTCAGAGAATAAAATTAAGGCCTGTGAGTAGAGTCTGGGAGAGGATTCTGACTCCCTAGGAGGAACACATCTTAAATCCTGACTGTGCTGTGACATAAACTGTCTGAGGTGCCGTAGCAATCAGTTCTCTCTTTAATGAACTGGACGCAGCTTTGCCGAGCATTCATTCATTTAAACTTCAAACCACAAAGATAATTGCAATTATTTACCCCATTTTACATGCAAGGGATCTGAGGTTTGGAGATCACGCAGGGGGAACGCAGCAGAGCCGGGACGGACCTGACTGCACTTTCGCCTACTGTGAACTCCATCACCCCTCTTAGTAGAGAGGCTGCAGAGATGGTTGTCAAGGGTTTCTCTAAGTGAAGAGAGGGTGAACGATGGGGCTGCAAGGACCCTGCTAAACCTCACATTCAAATAGTCTAGATACTTCTACAATAAGAGAGATATAGACTAGAAACCTGCTTCAAATGAGAAAATGATAGAGACAGAGCAGATCAGTGGTTGCCACAGGTTGGGGGCACCTGGAAGGTGAGTGTGGTTGTAACAGGGGTCCTTGTGGTGGTGGCACTGTGCGGCGCTGATTGTAGGTCTCTTAAGAATCGACGTGTGCGATAAAATTACGCAGAACTAAACACACACACACAAGTGCTTGTAAAACTGGAGAAGTCAAAATAAGGTTGATGGATGTCAATTTCATATCATATAGTTCTGTAAGACATTACTACTTGGGGAGATGACAGAAGGGTATATTTAATCATTATGTATTATTTCTTGTAACTGCATTACATTTGAGATCATATGTAATGATCTCAAAATAAAAAGTTAAAAATACATACAATTTGTCCTGACCAGGTAACTCAGTTCATTAGAGCATCATCCCAATACACCAAGGCTGGGGATTCAATCCCTGGTCACGGCAACACACAAGCAGACAAGAATCAGCCAATGAATGTGGTTCAAGCATAAACAATGACTGTGTGACCCCTGGCTCTTGGCCTTGCCCGGTGCAGAATCCTTTTCTACCTCATGCTCCTCCAGTGGGGAAAACCTGGAGTTTTTGCAGAATGCTCTCCTTCTGGATTCCCAGGATCAAGTGTAACTTAAGGCACTTACCCCCGAGTTTCTGTTCACTGGAGACATCGATAACCTCACTTAGCGCTTTTCTTTACATCCCTCTAGAGCACTGATGGAAAATGCGTGCTGTGGGGGGC
The DNA here is from genome assembly GCA_004026765.1 of Micronycteris hirsuta. NCBI lineage: Eukaryota > Metazoa > Chordata > Mammalia > Chiroptera > Phyllostomidae > Micronycteris > Micronycteris hirsuta. The sequence goes on along the minus strand of PVJI01010372.1, from coordinate 13,522 downwards.
AGATGACAAAAGGTCCAGTATTTAATTTTCGTTCATAGAAACAGTGGAGATAATGGAATTATAGAGAAAAAAATCTGCATAATCAAGCTAAAAAATTATATCCTTTCAGCATTTTATAAATACAGAATTTGGGTAGTAGCTTGAATATTATCTCCAAATAAGACTGACTCAGACATCCAACTTTCCAAAGAGGGTCTGCTGAATGTTGTCTTTTTATTTTAACCCTCCACTTATAATAGTAACCCATATCTGTTTTTTTATAATTATACAAATTGTGTGTAATGCCACCACTTGAATACACATACTAATTTTTCTTCAGTCCTCTTGCTCTTCTTAATCAGGACACGGTTACACATGGCAGACACTCATTGAGCCCTAGCATGCCTCAGGCACAACCAGATCCGGCGGCTTATTCTCAGGCTTTCTCACACTGGGCCCTGTTTGCTTCTGTGTGTTGGTTCTACTCTTAGGCAGATTTCCCACCTTGGTGGCAAAAATGGCTGCAGCAAGTCCAGGGTTCTGTCTCACATTCAGGTAGTCTTGGATGGAAGGAGAACTTCTCCTTTCTCATCTCTCTAATAAAGGTCCCAAACTGGGTCTAAATAACTGGACTTGGCTAAGAGGCTATTTCTGAACTAATCACCGACCAAATAATTAGACTGTGCTCTTTGGGCAGGTCTGGGTCACGAACAGGAAATCAGGGCAGGTGGTAAGGATATGGGGATCAGAGAGCTTAACAATATAATTCTATTATGTTTTATCAATTATTAAATCACCATAATCATGAAATATTCTGTAAATCAAGTTTTCTCCCATTTTCTAGTCTTGCCCTAGATCCATCATGGTGAGGATATCACTGTAAATACAAAGGAAAATGCAAATACGTGTGAGGCCACTACTGTCAAGCTCATGTCCACGTAGTACAACAAATCACTCTATCAACAGTTGTGGGGCGACATAGCTTCCTGTACCCGAGACCAGGATCAGAGCCGGCTCTTCGTGCTGAGAGCACATAAGACACTGACAGAAAAGGAGATCAAAAGGCCATAGGAGACTGTCACTACGAAAGTCAATGTTTTATAAACTTTGACTCACGATTTGTTTGTGTGTCATGAAAACAATTTAGAGTCAGGACAAATTTGAGAAAAGGAAATAGAGAGGAAAGGATAAAAGTGCAGCACATGTTTCGTAAAACTTTGGTTATGGTTTCTATGGTTTCTTTGGTTACGGTTTCCACGCGTGTCCACATGCATGGATGTGCTCTGGGTCACAAGGTGAAACACGTTTTACCATCATTAATGGAAATCGCTATTGTGATTGGTATAATTTTAGCTGGTATCTAAGATGTTAAAGAGGAAAGACCACTTAATATATTCTGCACTATGAGTCACCACTAAACAAGCACTCCATGGCATTCAAATCCCATATAGCCTGAGAGGGTCAATGGCTTGCATTGTGCTGCAATCACATGGTTTAGATTAGAACAATTCTCACTGGGCTTGGAACGAAACTCACAGATTTACATGTGTCTCCACTGCTATTTTTACTGAATGTCCTTCGTAAATATCGGACTCTCCAAGGAACACTGGTCAAGGTATGTCACCTTTTCTTTAAAATAAAAAAACGTCTCCACTTCTCAACTAGGAATAGTGTCAACAGAACTGAAAAAAAATCAAGCAAATTTTAAATTGGTTAAACTGCCTTTATCAAATTTTTTGCACATTATCTACTAATCAACTTATGCTCTGACCTTTCTTTTTCAGTGATTTGTTAATTTTGTTTTTTTAAGATTTTATTTATTTAGTTTTAGAGAAACGGTAAGGGAGGGAGAAAGAGAGGGAGAGAAACACTGACGTGAGAGAGACATTGGTCAGCTGCCTCTTGCATGCACCCTGACCGGGGACTAAACACACAACTCAGGCATGTGCCCTGGCTGGGAATTGAACTGGTGACCTTTCGCTTTGTGGGATGACACCCAACCAACGGAGCCACACCAGTCAGGGCTGATTTTATGCTTTCACACAGAAATGGTGTACAGTTCTAGGAGAGCCTGAATAGTCTGAACTGTGGAAAAGGACTTCTTTCCATCCAACCAGTGCCTTCGGCAGCTCCTTAGAAGCCCTCTCATCATCGTCATCATCATTTCCTTCTCCCATTCTAAGAATAAACATCTGTTTCTTCAGTCTGTTGTAAACTTCTACAGACACAGGCTTATTACCCAACCTTAAAACCAGATTCCCACTTATAAATTGCCTCCCTTTCCCTGTATGGAAATTCGGTAGCTGCCACTCCCATATTTCTTCAGAATCCTAGTGACTCAGCGTAGAACCAAATCTGCCTTTTCTCGGTGTCTGGGACCCTTCAAACTACCTTTCAGGTAATACATGAAGTGGATATGGATCAACATCCTTCCCCCCATCCTCGCAAGCACAATGCTTTCAGTAGCGTTATCCCCAGGCTTCCTAAGGCCTGGTCTGTCATGTCAAAAACAAGACTTTTTCCATTTTCAAGTCCTTCAAACTCAACAAGTCTAAATTTGAACTCTTTCTCTGTCCCCTTGAACAACTATTTTCTCTTATTGACTTTCCTGTGCCTATTAGGATCCCCCGTTTTTCCAGATACTAAGACACAAACCTTGAAGATTGTTTTCAATTCCTTCTCTGGTTTTCACTTCCATAGCCAATCTGTAGTGAAAGTTTAATATCTTTCACGTCTAAATCTGCCTTGCTGGGCTCTAAGTCTACTCTACAGTTTTGTTCTGTCCAAGAAGGTATCTATGATTACATGATTTCCTTTCACATTTAAGCTTTTTCCACAGTTCTGAATGTCTGGGGTACAACATAAAACTAAAGCAAGACCCATAATTTCCTTTCTATTTCTTTTTCCTAACTTTTCTTTAAATGAGCCATTTTTCATCCCGCTTTTCTACACCTGGGGAAACAACAAACACATCTGAAGCCAGTGAGGATGAATAGCTTTCAATTTCCTTGTTGGCTAAGATGGCTAATTGCTCTCTGGAGTGCTATGGCAAGGAGGTTTGCTGGTCACAGGCAACTTCTGCCAGAAGAAGTGCTGTGGCCACTGAGTGAGGCCACTACGGGCTTGAGAAGGAGATGGACAACTTGCATGTCACCTGGATTGCAGGGAAGGTCGAGGCCGGTCTTAAAGCAGAGAGTTCAGTACCTACGTGGCATCATTGGAAGGGTGGGTAATTCGGGCTTGTGGCACAAAAGCAAGTATTGTACCACCCTGTCATAAAACAGAGATTCTAGTATTAGCAATTCATGAAGGTTTTTTGAGGACTTTCACTATTAAAAAGGTTTTGGAAAACTTTCCCTATTAAAATACTCTAACTATTTCCCTTATTCTGGGAAAGACAATGGGTTTAAGGCATCAGCAAACATCTAGGTCAGGATTAGTCCATCAGATTGCTTTCCAACCTTGAGCCTGAATAAAAGAAATGGTCCTTTGTACTGAAACATGGAATAAATTTATTAGAAGGAGAAAGTAAGAACCAGGAGGTTAAAACTATGTGTGAGAAAAATGAAAGAAAAGGAGCAAATGGCAACAAGGATAATTTTCTGCCTTCTGAAAACACAATACACCCCCCGGCCCCGGAACAAAATATCCTTGGTGAGACTTATCCCTCACATTCTCCATGAAGACTCCAACTGCTCCTTCCCTTTAGCCCTTGACAGGGCAGCAGCAGACATATCCAAGAAACAGATTTATTGACTTCTATTCTAGGTAGAAATTGCCTAGCATCTGCTAAAAGGAAACAGGGACTTAGGCCTGTGGATTGTGGTGGTGACAGCAACAATAGTGACAAATACAACGGCGATGACCCATAGGAGGGCCATGTCTCAGGTCTGCACTGAGAGGCACATGCAGGATCTCAGTCCTCACTTGCTCTCCGAGAGATCACTCTCATCATCACTGATTTACAGCTGGACTTCAGTAGTCTGGTTAAAGTCACACAATGTGTAAATAACAACCTCACATTTGAATCCAAGTCTAAGGCCAAAGTTCATTCATCTTCCTCCCTCCTCCATGCCTTGAAGAGTCTGAGGTGATGGTCCCGATCAGCCCTGGTACTCTGACTAGACAATTTGCACCTGCAGAAGAGAGAGGGAGGGGAGGGAGGGAAGAGGGAGGCAGGCAGGGAGGGAGCAGAGAGGGAGAGAGAGACATCAACGGCATGGACAGTGATTTTTGTATTGTTTATACTTGAATGAGACCAGCTGGACTAAAATTCTCTAATTTCCCCACCTCGTGTGGGTATATGCTTTGTTTTGAAATGGGGTTCACATGCCGTCCACACAGCAACATTCACCCCGAGTCTCCCAGTGAACTGATGCTAATGTTCACGCCGGCTGCGGACGACACGGACAAGCCAGAGAGAACGCTGTCTGGCTTGTGTACCTTGCATAAACACACGTTTAAAACTTGAACTTGCCTACAGTTACCAAGCACGTAAATGATATCTAATTAAACTAAAACTCCTTCCAAAAGCCTAGACTGAACTGAACTGAAAGCCTTCCAAAGTCCCTAGTTTACTTAGCCAGTATAAACATGGTAAATGAATAAAATCCAGTGCATGAAACAATTTAAATATAGAATCATAGTTCCTTAAATTCAAGAATACAGTATTCCAGTTGCTTCAAGTGGCCACAAGTGATTAAAGTTTGGGTGTGTTTTTTTCAAATTGGAAAAGCAATTAATATAAAAAGTCCATCATATAAAAACATCCATGTGTACTCACGCCAGAATTAACTAGTACTAACATTTAGTCATATGTGCTTCTAAAACTGTTTGTAGTGAACAAAAATAAAGCCTGAAGAAGAAGGCAGAACGATTGTGTATCCCTCCCCCAGTCACACATCCCTCTCTGCTTCTCTCCCTCCTGAGACAGCCCCACTGTGGAACTTGGTGAGGATGCTTCTAATCCACGTTTTTGTATTTCGCTAGGTAGCCAGACGTTAAATTTTACAAAAATAGGCTATTTCATATCGTGCATTCTGCTATTTGAATTGTTTAACTAAGTGTGATATCTATCCAACTTAATACATAGAGGCCTATTTATGCTACACGCTAAATGCTAGTCTGTTTTGAACTTGTCAATGGCATTTAGTGCTCCCCCAACCCTGTGTTTTCTGTTACACACGTGTCTTTCTAGGTACATAGTCTAGAAACACGTATGACTCTAGACTCTATACCTAGGAGTGAAAGTGCTGGCTTGTAGGCATTTGCATTTCAACTTTTTTACATAATAGCCAAATTGCTCTCCCAAATGACTGTATCATTCATTACTCCCAACAGCAATGTACTGGAGTTCCCATTTCTAATAGACTTACCAGCATTACAAATGGTCTGATTTTTGAAATTAAGAGTCCTGATTTTAATTTCTTATTTTGCCAACCTTGCGGTTGTGCACAGGGTCCATCATAGAAGCTGTTGGGAAGCATTTTTATTAATTCATTATTATTAAGAATTCATTAATATTAATGAAGAACACAACATAAGCAGCATTAGAATCTTAAAGGTGCAACTGTAGCAGATACATATTAAATGCATTTGGTTATGAGACAATATAATTGAAAAAAACAAATATTTCTTTTTGTAGAGCTTTACTGAATCAAGCAATCTCTAGGCCATACACACAGACTTGGGAAAATATAATTGTTGTTTTACTTTAGTTTCTTTTGCTTGCAACATCAGCCACTTATTTATTTATTTTTATCGGTGGTTGGCTGGCACTGACATTGACCTTTTCTCTTTTATTAGTATTCAGACAGCCTTGCTTGGTGCAAAGGCATAGCAACTGTTTCATCTAACCAGCCCTGAGGGATTCTGTTAATGTTATAGTAGTTTCCACATATACAATCCTGCAAAACTTTTTGACATAAAGACAAAGAAAATGAAAGGATGAGATAAGAAAGGGATGTTATAAAATACAGTAGATTTTCCCTCTTTAAATGTAGTATTTGAAATCAATATTTTTCATTACATCTGATTGTGATGATGAAATATATAATAGCTGATGATAACTGAGTGGCTGATCCATAAAAATGTACTTCTGTGATTTGATATTGATTCTACTTTCCCTTCTCCTTTTAGGTGTGTGAATGGGAACACAGGTTCATCAAAAGGGAAAGAAACAACTAAGTAGCATTTACAGGTGTCATTCAAAAGACAAAGGCCAAGTTTAGAAGCTTAAGAAAGGAAAAAGAACTATCATGTTTGCTTCATGCCTTTTTCCTCTTTGTGGGAGGAAAAATGATGGTAGGCTACCTCCGCCCCCCCACCCCCCCAAAATACAGGAGTTTATGCACAACAGAGAACTAGAGATCAGGGACCATTGGAGAACATCCAATCTAATGCTTTCATTTTACAGCTGAAACATCTGAGGCATTAGAATAACTTGTTGAAGGCACACTTTGCACTCTATTACCCTGACTCCTCTCGTTCCTCCACGGAAGGGAAGAAGTCACTGCTCCTTTCAGAGTGAACAGTCTGAACTTCCTTGACTTCAATGACCTGATCTTTGGAGCTTTACACTCAAGCCCAACACATCAATGCGTCACTGTATTTTCCTCTGAACGAACAATGAATGGCAGAGGAGAGTGAGCATGCACTGGGAAAACTCTTCACTTTGATTTTGAAAATCCACATGAATTTTGCATTTTATTTCATAATACAGTGGTGCTTGTTTTAATTAAAAACATCACAAATCTGAGTAAAAAGGATTTTACTCCAGGAAGACGTGCCATGTTGGTCCCATTCTTTTACTGAACAAATATTTATCGAGAACCACTTGTCTGCTGAGAAAACAACAGAGGTCATTGCTCCTCTTGACATTTAAGTATAATCACGAAGTAGTGGAAGGTGTTATGGGGTCTCTAAAAAGGAGAACTGAATCGGCCCAAGGATCAGGAAAAGTGATGATTAAGGTAGAAATTGAGTAGAAAGTAGCTTTGAATATGGCCTGGCTCATATTCATTAAGTTAAGAAAATCATCCAATAATGTTTCACCCTGGTCTTTGCTAAAATATAGCTTTTATAATGCATTAGTTTTTTATGCATATAATTTTAGTTCAAATACAAACAATATTGTTTAAGTTATTGGCTGTTCTGGATTTTTGGTACCTTTCCTTCATAGGTATACTAGTTGCTTAAGGGTGAGCTCAACAATCCTGGTGTAAGCAAAGAAGGGGCAGGGGTCCCAGATTCCGAGATGGAGAGGGGAATGATCCAGAAGAGAAAATTTTAGGGATGCCCTTGAAACATTGAATTTAATGTCCTAAGCAATAAACTCAAATCTCTGGAATACTGACCTCTGATTCTATTTTCGTAAGAACCCCCCCGCCTCCCTTTTCCTTCTCTGTAAAATCGAATGGCACAATGGAGTTGACTAGTAATTAATTTTCTTAGGTACATATTTTGCTGAGCTCTTTATACAGTTAATGAGACCACGCTTTCAATTAATGGTGAAGATTGTTTGTTTGCTAAAGTTCCTAGATTTTCATTATTTGTGAGAAAATGAGTTAAAATAAACATGGGCGACAATGAGTTGATTCTGTGTTGGGTCCTCCCATGGAACCAGATGGTGCGGTGATGCATGTAAATAGATCATTTGTTTCATTTAGAGATCTGAAAGTTGAATAAAGAATTAAACATTTGTTATTAAAATGCATTTACCAACGTGCTCTAACTTAATACATTGCTAAAATAAATGCAGGGTAGAGTTAAGGGACTTAAATTACTTTGGTCAGCTGGGGGTAAATGCAAAAGCTTCTCCAGGATTTGCAGCCTACCCTCTCACTGCGATAGACGGGTGTTTGTGTTCCTCCTCGAATCTGTGCACTGACTAACTCCCCGTGGGGCAGTGTTTGGAGGCAAGGCCTTTGGGAGGTAATAAGGTTTCAGCAAAATCATGAGGGTTGGGCCCTCATCATGGGGTGAGTGTCCTTACAAGAAGAGGCCAGAGCGCTCGGCCTCTCTCTCTGCCAGTTGAGGACACCGTGAGAAGGAAGCCATCTGTAAGCCATCTGCCCTTACCAGGGAGGGATCTGCTGGCACCTTGGTCTGGAACTTCCCAGCGGTCAGAAATGTGAGAAAATCAATGTCTGTTGTTTTAAGCCACCTGGTCTATGGAATTTTGTTCTATTAGCCTAAAACTAGCTTATTTTTTTCTTTTAAATATTACATTTAAATTAAGAGTTATAATTAGCCAATATTGATTTGATTTGGCTTTGGAACTCAATATAATTTTAAATGCATACTCACAATGATTAGCTCTTTTACTTCTAGGACTCTATCCTGCAAGAATAATGACATATGTACAAAAATATGTATAAAAATGTTTGCTTAGGCATTGTCTATTACATTGAAAGTAGTCAACATTAATTAAAGACTAATTAATTAACTATAGGCCAGGCATTGCTCTAAGTGATTTTTGGGTTCTGTCTACTTTAAGTATACTCAAACCTAATAAGAGGTGAGTAAAATTATTATTCTTATTTTACAGTGAGGAAACTAAGGCCCAGAGAGGTTAAGTTACTTGCCTAAGGTCACACAGTAAGAGAAAGCTCCTAAAAGCTCATCAATATGAAAAGGCTCAATACATTGTGGCTGATCCAAAATAGGGAAATGTGATGCCATCACTTAAAAGAATAAGGTAAAACTGTTCACATTGAACAGATCTGTAAGACACTATTTCAGGAAAAAGCAAGTGTGTTCCTATTCACATAAAAAATAAATGTGTGCACATGCATGTATATATATACATATATATGTATATATGTATATATATATATGGAAGGATGTTCTCCAAACCTCTGAGAGTGATGAGATACCTCTGGGGATGGAGAAGACTAGGGCAGACTTGCATGCTTTTTGCTTTCTCTATTTCTGAATTAAATTTTATATATGGCAATGCATCTTTCTATTTCACATATAGTAAAAATTTAGGAAAAAAAATTAATGTTTGAATTTCTACAAGGAAAAATTCTCAGTTGGAAACACTGAAACTTAAAAAAAATTCTTGAAGACAATTTGAGAGAAAAATCTAGAAATCAGGAGATATAAGCATTTTTGCCTTAACGTTACTCATCATTCACACATATGCTGGCCATGAACAGTTTTATTTGGTTTGGTTTTTATTTTAGCTTAATTTAGTTCTTGAATAATATCACATGGCTTAGAAATGTTTCTAATATTTGTGAAAAGAAATACTCATTCAAATGCTAATGTCTTTGCCCTGAAGCAAGTGTCTGCAGCGGAATGTCACTTTTCAAGCCAGACTGAACTGGTTCCTTTGTGAGTTCACCTTGAAACAGCAACTCTCCCCAGCTGCCTTCAGGTGCAGTGGGAAAGGAGTCAGGTTCCAGCCTGGTCCTGTAGCCCTTGGGTTCTGAACCACAGCCTGGCCTTGGTTAAGAACGGCCCCTGAACGTGGAGGAGCAGGAACCGTGCAGGACCACCGAGAGGGGTGGTGATGACACACAGGGTCACCCTGTGGGGTGCAGGGTCTAGGGTCTTGGTGAGGAGTGGGGCCCAATGCTACGTCCTGACGTTTCATCACCACTTGGCTTCACCACCGAGCCAGTGGAGTACACAAGCATTACCGAGGGAGCTTGTGTATCAAACATACTCCTGGGGACCATTCCCTAGAGATTTTAATTCAGTAAATTTGGGGTAGAGCCCAGGATTCTGCATTATTTTTAGTCTCCCATGATGTTATAGCCAGAATAACGCCCCATAAAAAAAGATGTCCACATTCCAATCCCTGGAATTTGTAAATGTATCACCTTACATGGCAAAGGGACTTTGACGATGCGACTAAATGATAAATCTTGAGACGAGGTCATTATCCTGCATTATGCAGAGGGGCCTGCTATAATCTCGGGGCCCTTAAATGTGGAAGAGGGAATCAGAAGAGTCAGGGTAAGGGTGAGACCATGCGAGAGAGACTTGACCAGGTAGCAATCTTTGAGAATGGAGAAGGGCAACAAGCCAAGGATGTAGGCAGTCACTGGAAATTGGAAAGACAGGAAAAAGATACTTCCCTAGAGCCTCCAGAAAGGAACACAGGCCTGCTGACACCTTAATTTTAGTCCAGTGAGACTCGTTTAAGACTTCTGACTTCTAAAACTGTATGATAATAAAACTGCATTGTTTTAAGCCATTGAATTTGTTGCAATTTGTCATAGTATCAATGGGGAATTAATGCACATAAAATTATGATAAAGGTCCTTTGTCCTCTTCCCTTTCTGTATTCATTCTCATTGTAATCTCTTCCACTTTTATGGCAATAAGTACCATCTTTGTGTCAAAGACCCTTAAATTTAAGCTCTTTGCAAAACATCTCTCCTGAATTCCAGACTCATATATCCATCTGCCTTTTTCACATCTCCAATAGGAAGTCTAATAGACATCTTAAGCTTGACCTGTCCAAAACTAAACTCCTAATGTACCCCTTCCTACCCTCCATAATATTCTCTGCTCCCAGACATCCCATCTCAGTTGAAGGCATCTCAGTTCCAAGGTTTCAGAACAAAATCATGGAGTCATCCTTGATACCTCTTATTTCCTCTTTTTTTCCCCTGATATCCCACACTTAATCCATCAGTAAAATGTATTGAAATGATTGCCAAACTCTCCTGAGAGTCTAATCATTTTTAATCACCTATCCACCACCCTAGCTGAGTCATCAATCAGATTATTAGATTATTGCAGCAGCTTCTTCTCTGATCTCTGATTCCATCTTGCCCTTCGCATACTATTCTCAACTTGTTACTGACAGACATCCTTTCTGGACCGCTGGGAGTGGGCTGAGGGTGGGGAGCAGGAGGGGCCTCTGGGGGAGATAGAGCTAGGCCTTGGGAATGGAGCCTGGGAGCTGCTTGTGCACCAAGCCACACTCCTTGGGAACAGAGATTGGAGGTTTGAGTACTGAGGACATGCAGCCAGTCAACAGAATGCCTTCATGAAGTTCCAGGGCCATTGCAAGGACAGTGAGTTTCATAGCGCAGCTTCTGCGTGTGAGGCCACATTGCCTGGGTAACCAAGCCGTGCCTTGCCTCAGAACTGACCGAGCACCAGGGGAGTTCGCCCTCTACCCAGGCCAAGTTTGAGGCAGGGATTGGTTCTTTCACTGAGACATGCAAGGCTAGCAGCATAATTGGATAGAGGAGGAGGCCCTCCTATCCCCTTCCAGTACCAGATTGGGGTTGGGACCAGGGGAAGGCAGGCACGTGTGCCATAGAAGTCAGGAAGGCAGTAGAGGGGAGGTACTAGACCAAAGAGGCCTTGGCCTGTCCTCTCCATGGACCACGTGGCCTTAAGAGCCACAGAGCCCATGGGTCTCCAGGAGGGAGTCTCTCTCTTCTGTGACCCAGTGGAGCATTCACACTTTGTGTGCTCCTCACCTGGGAGCATGAGATCTTACAGCCTGAGCAGCCACATGGCCTATGGCTGTGCCAGCCCACACAGCCTCCAGGAGAGAGCCTAAAGCCAGACAGAAGCTGGGAACAAGCTAAGCTACCAGAATGACCACTTAGCAGCTGCCTACAGGCTCCAAAGGATGGCACTTTAAAATAGAACAGGAACACTGGACACTGCCTTTTGTTCTGGTCTTGCTGAGAACGGCTGGCCTTTGTCTGGGTTTTGCAGAGGAGAGGAGCTATGAGACAGGGAGTCCCCCATTCTCCCGGATCGTGCACCATCCAAATAAAACCTCTTTCCTTTTGCATCAGCCCCTGCCTCATGAGTGTGGCTTCTATAGCAGCAGGCAGGTGAACCCCTCCTTCTTTGTTCGGTAATAAACTCAGAAACCAGAGTCATGCAGTAAAGCACATCAGATCTCTCACTTCTTTGCTCAAAATCACCATTAGCTCCTCATTTCATGCACAAATTCTAAATAATCTAAGCCTGCAAATCCTAAGGAATCTGACTCCTATGCCACTACTACCTCCCTGATCTTATCTCCTCCTACTCCCACTTTGTTCTGTCTCGGTCACACTGCTCCTGCCGTAAGGCTGCCCCCTGTTGCTGGAATACTCTTTCTGCAGACATCTGTACCTTTGTCATTTCCTGTGTTCAAATTCCATCTCCTTAATGAAGTGTATCCCCATTACCCTACTGAAAACTGCAGCTCTCACCCATGCTCCTGGCTCTTAATCCCCTTTCCACCTCCATTTTTAATAAGCACTACTGTTTACTCATTTATTATGTCTACCCTTGATTGTTTATCTCTCCCCATTGGAAGGAACTGTATTTTTCAGACTATAAGATGCACCAGACCATAAGACGCACCTAGGTTTTAGAGGAGTACAATAGGAAAAAAATTTTGAAGCAAAAAATGTGGTAAAATATTTAATAACATAAATAATACAATATTTCACCAATGTAAATATAAACAACCAGGTAAGCTACAGTCGGACTATATAGTCCAAAAAATACTGTAATCTCCATGATGGCAGAACATTTGTCTGTTTGGTTCACTGGTATACCTCATGTTCCTAATACAGTGCCATTGGGGGCTAAATAAATAGTTGTTAAATTGGTTGAAAAGGACCGTAGACCACTCTTTGTGAAACAGAATTAAACTTTCCTGCAACATGTACTTATCACATCATCATGGCAGGCATTGGAATAAAATTCATATTAACTTATATTATTGCATATCAGAATTGAATTCTTTGAATAATTTGTGAGTTTAGGATCACAAAGTCTCAGCCTCTTTGTACAAGATAATCTTTTTTGTAAAAGATTAAAAGGTCAATGTACTTTTGATGGTTTAATGAAGCATTTAATGCGTGGCCCATACTGAGTTCTCTCGGGGACTGTCATCAGAGCTTTTTGCTCCTTGGACCCTGAACTGAATTGTGAACATAGGGAACTATGTCAAGCTTTATTTCTTTACGTTTTTGGGGGGAAAATGCTGCAATGGCCTGGAATTTTACCACGTTTGTTTTTCTCCCCACTGAAAGGAGTCGAGTTCAAAGTAATTATTGAACACAAAATATTTCTAGGCTTACGCTTAAAGCTAAAGAAAATGTCCAATTGTGGGAGACTTTCCAAAAAATTGTTTCATGCATTTTGGAGGTCAGTCAAATTGTGTTCCAAATCTGTATCTCCGTCAATATGATATCCAAATCATTAAATTGTTGTCAGTTGGCATTTCTTTTCTAAATAGCCTAACTTAATATCTTTGAGTAAACTAGCAAGATAAAAACAAAACCTACACTTGCACTTGCTTTACAGAGCTTATTCCTCCTGAGATGTTTTAGAAAGTGGCAGTTACGGGATGGTGGAAATATTCTTCAGAAAGGGTGGTTATATCTTTGCTACCTTGCATTTAAGCTTTGCAAAACTAATGCAGCATGTATTTTTCATAGTCCGTCTTGTCTCAGCATCTTACATATTTCCTTCCTCTTCTTTTTACCTTTGGAGTCTGAGCTCCACCTTCCTGTTTTAATCCCACAGCTTCCTTACCATCCCTTGTTGTGATTATCTCAAC
>PVJI01010371.1:32837-60971 GCA_004026765.1 Micronycteris hirsuta | reverse complement strand
CAGATCAGCTACCGGGGAACTCAGATCAGCCACAGCCAAGACGCTTGTGAGGTAAACAAGCAAAATACAACCAGAGAAACAAATTATAACCAGAGACATTGAAATTTAGAACATTCTGGCAGTAACCAGAGGGGAGGGGGAAGGGGATAATGGGGACAAGGGTATTCAGGAACTGCTATAAAGGACACATGGACAAAACGAAGGGGGAGGGTGGAAGCAAGGGAGGGAGGTGGGTTTGCCTGGGGTTGGGGGTGGGGGTAAATGCAGACAACTGTAAGTGAACAACAATAAAATAATTAAAACAAAGCAAAACAAAACAAAAAAAAACACAGTTAATGTGGTCTTGATCTTGCTGTGACTTTTCCACGCCTTCTTCAGGCACGAAGAACCAGACAACTTCTGTTGGATGACTGGGCCTTTGTTTCTGGATCATAGCCATAGGCCCATGATTCACCTCTGTTTATGACCTTCTTGAGGAAATCTGGTTCATTGGTATTGGTTTGAATCAAATCATTAGCAACTGTAGCATGATGTTCCTTTTGCTCTGGTAGCAGAAGCTGTAGATTGAATTTTGCCACCACACTTTTCATGCCAAGATCCTGCATCAAAATCTCAGACACGGTAGTGTTTGGAATCCCCTGATCAGCTTCTAGTTCTGGCACTGTCAGTCACCGGTCTTTGTTGATTGCAGCTCATACATGTTCAGCATTCTCAGGTATGCTGTTTGTTGCTGGCCTTCCAGAATGTGGATCATTTTCAACAGATTCCCAACCACCTTTGAAGCATTTGTGCCACACTTTTATTTGGGCTGCACTCATTGCATTGTCCCTGCAAGCCTTCTGAATCATCTGAATAGTTTCCGTAGGGGACTGTTCAAGCTTAATGCAAAATTGAATGCAGATTCTTTGCTCTACTTGCCCAGTCATTTTGAATGTGATGGCTACACATTACACATCCTCACTCAATGATGTCTACCACTGCTGCTGAATAGTACAGTGAAGTCATCAATTATTCACGTAAGTGCACTCTAGTCCACTTTCCTTGGCTACCAGGTTACATTGATGTTGCACAAATCATTCTTGTTATATTAGTAATGGCTGGACTTTTTCTAGACAGACCTCATATATTCCTCATTTGGTTCAAGCCATGTAGAAAATAAGGTATTGTTGAGCCATTTAAAACATCATGTGTCGTATGTAAATGATGAAAATGGCTTATGATACTCTAATAAGAATATGACCATCTTGAGAGAACAACAGACAAGTGATTTTTGCACAGTGGTTTGTGACTCGTTACAAAAGTGCCAGAAGATTTTTAGTTTATAGTGAAATAGTTCATGGCCTAAAATTTCATCATCAAAGTTTTTATTCCCTTAGAGTTCTCTCTTATTTTTCCTTTTAAGAAATGCAAGTATCATGAGAAGGGATTAAAACCTTAAATCACAGTTTCCTAAGCATTACTAATAATTTTTAAGTAATTAATAATTACTAAGCATTTCCTTTCCCACTTGGAATAGTGCAAGAATCTTGGGTACTTAGAGAGATAGTATTTCTGGAAGACAGAGGGATAGAAAAAAGAGAGGCAAGGGCCCCTGAAATTGAGTTTTATCTAGTACATAATATTGCTCAAGGTCAGTCTAATGGAAACTTATACACAGTTCCCAAAAGAAAATTCTCACACAATAACCATTTGTGAGATGAAGAATAAACATTTTTATACAACTGCTCAGTGGAAATACAAATATTTACACTGTTATTAAATTATGAGGAATTGCTTGCTTGAAATAGTACTCCCATTTTATTTGTGTTTTTGCATATGAAAAGAGAAATTGGCCCATGCGTATAATGTTATTGTGTAATCTTTACTTGATTGTATTATAACAGCTGTAAATAAGATGAAAAGTTTGAATGAAAATTAAGATACTAATTTTTAGTTAGTGAAATATTAAGGTACCTTTTATACTTCAAATATTTATTTCTAATGATAAAGTGTGTATTGTACAAGAGTCATAACCCATGGAATGAGATGTTTTTCCCAATAACAATCATATATCTTTATAAAGTTAATATTAAAAGTTATCTTGCTTATGTATGATCAAATGCTTCTTCATAGTTAATGAGTTCATGAAATTTACTTCATAAATAAAAACTACATCTAATGCATTTGTATAGTTTCAAAGGATGCCCAGATACTCAGTGGAAATTTCAAGCCACTGAAGCAAAGCTCTTTTAGTAAGGTGATCTGTCATCCTATCAGTTTTTTGTTTTGACAGTTACAGACAATGATAATGTTGAGTCTAGCATTGAATTGTTCTATTTTGATCCCAAAATGAAGTCTTATATTTGTGATCCTTGAAAAATGAGATGTCTAAAAAGGCAGCCCTTCAATAAAAATTTACAAAGTGTGCAGCATAGCTGGGCCTTGCTGAAAGAGAATGCAGTTCACTGTCAGAAAATTTATATAAGAATTAATTGAGACCTGTGTGATTCCAAGTCTAGAAAAACTTCTCTCTTTTTTTTTTTTTTTGAGGGGGCAAGAAATGGAATGGTAAATGCCAAACAATTTTTATTTTTATAATAACATTAAATTGTATTTCGTACTATGAAAACTATTCCAGTTGACCTTGATTGCAACTCTGAGAAAACTTTATCATTCTGACTAATGTGCAGGATCTGCCATATTTAGCAAGAGGTAAATATTTTTAAATTTCTAAATGGACTTGCTGGCAACTAAATGTTCTTTTAATTTAACTTAGTTCATACACTAGTTTAATTAAAGTCAATTTATCACAAAAATATTCTGCCCAAGGACCCAGATCAAGAGCTTTGAAGGAAATTATAAAAGAAAAGCAATAATGCAAAAATTGGTGGAACACTCTTCCAGACCAGCCAGCAACATTCCCAGAATTCTGGGTTGTGGTAAAGGAGACCACCATGTCTTCCTTCAGCTCCTGGAGGCACTGATTTTATTCAGCTCTGCAGATATTTTTTGAGGACTTACTGTACACATATCAGGAACACTGATATAACAAGCCATGCTTATACAATTATAACTCTATTCATCAGACTTTTAAACAACCACCATCAAATTTGGATCACCGGAAGGTCACTTGCCAGATAAAAGAATCTTTTTCATTAACATATTTTATATTGTGAATGTACACCAAATATGTTATACATATGATTTATTATTGCATTTACTACAAAAGTGTTGTCATAAATTTGTTTTTCTTGAGGAATTTGTGTGTTTTTCACTTTTAGTTAAGGAGAAATATATAACTGATTGCTTTCCTTGGGCTCAGGCTAAAGGGGAATACAGACTGAAGGTAAAAAGTGGTTGAAATCCTCAAATTTTTCTTTTCTCTGATCTTGACTAGAGATTTTTATATTTTAATATAATTTTAGATTATAATATTTTTACTGTAGGTGATTTTGGCAAACATACTCTATAGCTTCTGATGATATTGGTCTTTTAAATTTTTATTTATTTATTTATTTATTAATTTATTTCGGTGTAAACTTGTTAGAGTTGTTTCCACTTTTCTCCTCTTCCTCTCCCTCTCTCAGCCACATGATGATGTTAGTTTTGATTATGCTGTATAGGCATGTACATGTTTTTATTGTGAATTATGTCTGAAATTTTTTGGAAATAAGTTTATAAACATATAAAATAAAACATAATCTAATGTACGAAATGACCAGTTCCAAGTGGACCCAGCCCACTTGCAGGGCATAAGATGAGCACACAAGTAGAAAGTCATATATCATATAATTAAACATTTAAAAGTTACAAATCAAGCTCATAAACATATATGTATATAGACATACATATATAGACATACATGCATAATCTACCTTTATAAATCATATTTTCACAACAACAAAGTATGTGTATATAACAGAACATCTGAAAATATCAAAGAAAACTGAATTTTAATTATTTTATTGTTGTTCAATTATGGTTGTCTGCATTTTCCCCCCACCCGTCCCCCGCACCC
Organism: Micronycteris hirsuta; assembly: GCA_004026765.1. Taxonomy (NCBI): domain Eukaryota; kingdom Metazoa; phylum Chordata; class Mammalia; order Chiroptera; family Phyllostomidae; genus Micronycteris; species Micronycteris hirsuta. The sequence continues at coordinate 56,974 of PVJI01010371.1, read as the reverse complement.
CAGCCAAGCCCACCTCCCTCCCTTGCTTCCACCTACCCCCTTGGTTTTGTCAATGTGTTCTTTACAGTAGTTCCTGAAAACCCTTCCTCCCATTGTCCCCTCCCACCTCTCTGTTTATTGTTAGATTGTTCTTAATTTCAATGTCTCTGGTTATATTTTGCTTGCTTTTTTCTTTTGTTGATTCAGTTCTAGTTAAAGGTGAGATCATATGGTATTTGTCCCTCACTGCCTGGCTTATTTCACTTAGCATAATGCTCTCCAGTTCCATCCATGTTGTCCAAAAGGGTAGGAGCTCCTTCTTTCTTTCTGTTGCATAGGATTCCATTGTGTAAATGTACCACAGTCTTTTGATCTGCTCATTTGCTGATGGGCACTTAGGTTTCTTCTAGCACTTGGCTATTGTGAATTGTGCTGCTATGAACACAGATGCATAGGTTCTTTTGGACTGGTGTTTCAGAGCTCTTAGGATATAATCCCAGCAGTGGAATTGCTGGGTCAAAAGGCAGTTCCATTTTTAGTTTTCTGAGGAAATTCCATACTGTTTTCCATAGTGGCGTCACCAGTCTGCATTCCCACCAACAGTGCACTAGGGTTCCCTTTCTCTACATCCTCTCCAACACTTGTTTGTTGATTTGTTTATGATGACCATTCTCAACCGTGTGAAGTGGTATCTCATTGTAGTTTTAATTTGCATCTCTCTGATGGCTAGTGATGCTGAGCATTTTTTCATATATCTCTGGGCCCCCTGTATGTCCTTCTTGGAGAAGTGTCTGTTCAAATCTTTTGCCCATTTTTTTATTGAGTTTTTTTGTTTTCCTGGAGTGGGATCATGTGAATTCTTTATATATTTTGGAGATCAAACCCTTGTCTGAGGTATCATTGGCAAATATGTTTTTCTACACAGTTGGTTCTCTTTTCACTTTAATTCTGTTTTCTTTAGCCATGCAGAAGCTTTTTATTTTGATGAGGTCCCATTTGTTTCTTCTTTCCTTTATGTCCCTTGCTTTAGGGGACATATCAGTGCATATCAGTGAAGATGTTGCTGTGTGGAATGTCTGAGATTTTCTTGCTGATGAAAGAAAACTGAATTTAACTGTTATTTATTATACATGCCTGAGTGTTCTGTTGATGGGCCAGCAGAGTTCAGATAAATAATAAATAACATTTTATTTATTTTCTTATCTTCATTTTAGCAAGAACGCTATATTACATTTAAGATTTCATTTAAATTATTTGGTTTAATACAGTAAAGAAGAAAATATAATTGGGTTGAAAGTAAACTTGAATATGTTTTCATAAAATGTAAATTAAGTGTAAAATTTACATTTTATGTATACTTTCAGAAAACTATTTTTAACTGCTTAAAATAATTAAAAAGTAAAATGTAAATTACAATTATCACCTACTAAATTTTTACATAAAATTAATTTAGAAATCTTATGTAATTTTTTGAAAATTTTAATTAAATATTATTAGTTTATAAGATTATTATAGGACTATACACATTCATAAAAATAAGGTAATCAGTTAGTGTTCAATGTTCATCTAGTTGCCAATATAAAGAATCACTATTATTTGTGTAATATATCTAGAACTGCATATATATGTGTATATATCATATAATTTTTGAGTGAATGTTGCAGTATGTTCCTAAGCTTCAATGTGTATCCATTGTGAATACCTTGGTAACTTGTGAGTGTTTCTGGGAACACAAAGAGAAGCAAGACAATGCGTACCCAGTGTTCCTGGGAATGACAGTATTGCAGACTCAGACTTCACCTTATCTGAGAAGAAAGATTTAGCACATTAATGTATGTCTGTTCTTTTCCTGTCTTCCCCTGTTCAAACCATTCCTTCCTTATTCAGTGGTGTTTGCTCTGATGGGGACAGTGGCACATCTACAAGCCTTCTCAGCACACAGGCACAGCACTCTTTTCAAGACACAGGGTGCACAATGAGGAGCAGTGGTAGTCATGTGAGTGGATCATTGGGGTTGTGAAAAGTGAGGCCAGCACAGAGCATTGATCCCAAGTGACCGATATGTCCAGGAGTACTAACCCATTTATTGTCTATTGGTTTTGTCCTATAGGTCAGCTTCTACAACGTGTTGCCTGGTGCAGGGACCCTCTTGGCTGGACAGAGACCCCCGTCATGCTGTCAGTGACCCCCATTGTTGTTTTGGAGATGTTCTGTTGAAGTAACTGACACCTGAGTTACCCATTCCTCCAACATACCTCTCATGGAAATGGTTTCATGGAAAATGATGTTTAACCATATAAATTATAGCAAAATACTGGAAATGGCCTAAATTCTGTTTTTGGAATCTCAGTTATGGGTAGATGTAAAAAATGCAGATAAAAAAGAATGCGGTATACCTAGGTTTTATTGACCTGGACAAGCTTCCGAGGTATATTTTTGGGTTATGAAAGCAAGTTATAAAATGACATGTGTAATTTCATTTAAAAAAGCAAAACCAAGTAGTATATCTAAGTACATGTATATAAATGCCAGCAAAGATTCTGGAAGAGTATCAAATCACTGCTAGTTTTTGATAAATTAGAAAAAGGATAAGTTTCTCTGGGCAGCTACAACCTCACCCTAAACACATATCTCAGTGTGTGGGCACAAGCAGAATTTCTACTCCACTGCCCACCACTTTTCCCTAAGGAATCTGCAGAGGCTTGGAAACTACTAACCTGATCACAATGGTGACCACTGGGAAGGATTGTGGAATTCGAGGGAGGACACTTAAGAAGTACTTTTGCTTTAACTCTATTATTTGAATATTTTATGAACTATTTCTGTAATTTAGAGAAAATGAAATCAAACTAGTTTGACTTCCCCTATGGCTAGAGAAATCTGTGACAGAATAGGCTTAAAAGAGGCTTAGAATTCCCAAGCACTGTTTTTTTCAACCCCCATTGTTTCCATTTTACCATTAATTCTCAATTCTCCTTTTCTGTTTTCTCTACCTGCCTCAGAGGCTGGGCTTCTCTCTCATATGTAGTTAGAATCCCTATCTTAGCAGAAAGATTCTTTATAGTCACCTCCCTTTGTTTGTTGTCACTCAGAAGTTCTGAGGGGATGAGGCCTTTTACTCATGGCTATCATCTCAACAGATCTAGGCTCTGGTTTCACAGGTTTGACTGAAGACAAGATAGTCTCTTGATTTATAAGGCTGCAGATTTATTAGCTGGTAATGATTCATTTTGCCTCCTGTCTCTAAGATGCTCCTAGAACTCCAAGTAGCTGATAGGATTTTTCCTCATTTTTTAACAGAACTAAACTGAAGAAATTCTTCATAGACTGGAAAAATACAAAATCCTCTCGAAGTATTTGACCACTCATGACCCAAGTATGCTCTGGGTAAGTGGAGAAAAAGTCCAAAACAGCTGTACAACCTACACAGTGACTAGGAATATAGGTTTTGGATTGATATATTCTGATTCCTTTATTTCAGCAAAGACATATATCTCACCAAAGCAGATATAAAAATGAAAAGTGGAAAAGATTTTCGTGTGGATAAAGCCCAGTATTTCTAGACAAAGTCCACTAAACAAAACTCCTTTGTTTTATTCCTTTAAGGACACAAAAATCAAAGTCCTAGATTAATGTGTGTTGTGTCCGTTCAGAAATCTCCCTTCATGAGACAAATGTCTGAGCAGACTATTAACCAGATTTATCATTCATACTCAGGGAAATGACCATTTGCTATAAATGCTCCTTTCAGAATGAGATCCATTTAAGTATCCAGCAGCTGCTGCCTTACACAGCTGTTTTCTACTGCAGCCTGAGCCAGATGAGGCCAAATTACATATGTTATAATTACTCTGGTCATATTATCTAGTATATCTAGTGTTTCATTTACTAAAGATTTTATTTGCTAAGTGAAAACTACAACCCTGGTGCTATGAGACCACAATGTCTTCCCTGTGAGAACAAACCTACACATCAAAATGACTCTTAGGAGCCTGAGATGCATAATTTGAATATATCTCCATTAAACACTTTTCCCCTCCATCCCATAATATAATTAACATTACAGGTCTCATGGCTCCTTTTAAGAGAATTAGAAGCTATGAGTCATTTGGGCATCATTGGAACAAGCTCTCCTAATGCAAAATGACTCAATTGCAGAGATTGCTATCTGGCAGAATTCCGAGATAAGGAGACCTGAAAGCCAGCACTTAATCTGATTTAGGGTCTCTTAAAATATTCTTCAAACTTGACTAAACACTATTTTTGTAGAAAAAAATTGAGACCTTTTTAAGGAACAAGCCACTGTCTGAACTGTCTTAGCTGTATTATTGATTTCTTTTAAGTAATTGCATTTAATTTGGAAACCTATGGATACACAAGCTAACGAAGATATATGACTATACTGAGTAAAATAATATGTGGAGCAAAGATAATATAAAAATCTTTGAATATATATGCTGTTGTTCTACTCTAGTGTTCTTGTATTAGGACTTTGTCTATTAAACTACCTAAGTACTTTATGGGGATTTTAGTAGGAATGAAAATAAAGTTTTTAAATTTTTTTCCCTTATTTATTTTGTAAAGAGAAGGGAAGGGACAGAGAAAGAGGGAAAGAAACATCAATGTGTGGTTGCCTCTCACACACCCCCTATTGGGGACCTGGCCCACACCCCAGGCACGTGCCCTGACTGGGAATCAAACCAGCAACCCTTTGGTTCACAAGCTGGTGTTCAATCCACTGAGCCACACCAGCCAGGGCTGAAAGTATAACAGGTGTCATAATAGTGTTAGGCTTATAAAAGTTAACCCAGAAAAGTAATAGCCTTTCAAAATGGAAAAGTTGGTATAGGTGTAACATATTACTTTAGTAACTAAAATGTTTCCAGTGTGGTGCTGTCTCATGTTGTTTGAACTTATTCCCAAATTGGAGAAATATAATGTGGTAGCAGGATGGCTCATCATTAGTTTTGGTAGAATAGGACATAGGAAAAATTTATAAACATTCAAACAGGGATGGAAGTGAGCAAAACAAATCAAACCTTCAAGTTTCATTAGGAAATGGTGAGGAAACGCCAGATTTTTCAGCATTATCAATAGTGCCCTTCAATGTTCAGCAAGAGTCTTAGTAAAACTTGTAAACAGTTCACTTTGCACATTAACTTACATTTCAGTTTGAATAGGATTTTGTAATTCCATAGTCATGTATTGAGAACCTACTATGGGCAACTTTCCCACCCAATTTCCCCATGCAGACTGTAATTCCCAAGGATTTTACAGAATCAAATTGGACTCCCTTGTTTCCCATTGTAAAGATCTTTCTCACCTGCATGCAGGAGCCACGAAAAGAGCTTGTATTAAAAAAGTGATGTATGGCATAGCATAACTCTTTTACTATGAAGTAATAAAGATGAGTTGCTATGACATCTATTCCCAAATGTCTTATCTGCTGCTACATTTAATTTTTTTTTTGGGGGGGGGGACAAGAACAGATTAAATCCCAAATCAATGAGCTCTTTTCCATTGGCTTTTGGGCAATAGACTCAAAGACATGAACTGATATTAAAAGAAATTTTTGGAGAAAGTAAAAAGAAGGAGAGTCACAATATCAGAATACAGACAAAAAACTCATTCAACATAAAGACTAAAATGAATACTTTTGGAAAGTGTGATTGACATTTTTGCTTCCGTAAGTTCTATACTTCTAACTGTGTCAGGTTTGCTCAATTTTTTTTTACAGGTTTAATCCTTAGGTTGAACACAAAAAGTGCTTTCTACCCTTTCTGTTTATAAAAGATATTAACTGGGACTAGATTTTCATTGTAGGAAATAGGACTATCTGGACTGAAAATTGTGATGATAATAATTCACATTGAAATTGGAACATTAAACTATCTACAGGACACTGAAGCATTGCTGAAACCCCAGTTGATGGTAGAATCATTTAAACCATGAGTATGATTAATTTTAGATGGTTTACTTGGCTACTATAAAATACACACAAAACCAGTTTTCAGCTGGAAATAAATTTAAATTTTTTTAAAGATTTTATTTATTTATTTTTAGAGAGAGGGGAAGGAAGGGAGAGAGGGAGAAAAACATCAATGTGTGGTTACCTCTTGCGTACCCCCTATGGGGAACCTGGCCCACAACCCAGGCATGTGCCCTGATTGGGAATCGAACTGGTGACCCTTTGGTTTTCAGTCCGGCACTCAATCCATTGAGCCACCCCAGCCAGGGAAGGAGACTTAAAATTTAATCTAAAACACCCTACTTCAAGTGATTGGCACCCAAGAAATTAAGTGACTTGTAAATTCCACTTTGCTATTTACTGCCAGTTCTAATATTAAAACACAAGACTTCTTTTCCTTGGTCTATTTTTCATTGTTTGATATCCACATTCTTTTACCTCAATAGATAATGTGACCAATAGCCATGTTTGAAATTAACCTCAACTAGAAGCTATGAACAACTAAGTGGGTAAATATGTACTCTTCAGAAACTCCTATAATACTTCTAAAACCATGCTTGGCCCTCAAGAGTCAATATCAAATATCTGGCCCATGCTGGTCATGGGTAATATTCTATAACTTCTATTTTTAAGTAGTTAATGTGAAACTAATGTCAGAATCAGTGGGCCAGAGCAGGTAAAGTCAGTACTCCATTAGTGTTCTAGCAATTACAAAAACTGAAAATATGTCTATAGAGTATGTTACATGTTTACTTATATAAAGCAAGTTATATTACTAATGGCATAAATATAATTCAATTATATTGCAAAAAATAATACTGCACTCAAAAAGTATTGATAATAAGTTAATATGATTTTTAAATAGGTACTCAACTTTCTCACATTACTGATATGTTGTAGGAACATATGACTATTAAAAAGACTCCTGAATGCAATAAGGGTTAAGTGATTTTTAAGAATAAAGTGTTTCCCAGATAAGGTAAAGATAAAGGAGTTCATCATCACCAAACCATTATTATATGAAATGTTATATGGAGTTATTTAAGAAAAAGATAAAAACTATAAACATTAAAACTGCAATTAATACAAAACTATCAACAACTGAATCTAAAAAACAAACTAAGCAAACAAACAGAACAGAAACAGAACTATAGATATGGAGAACATTGTGATGGTGGCCAATTGGGAGGGAGGTCTGGGGAAATGAGGGAAAAGGTAAAGGGATTAAAAAGTGCAAATTGGTAGTTACAGAATAGGCAGGAGGATGTTAAGAGCAAGGATAGAAAATGTAGTTGCCAAAGAACTTATATGCATAACCCATGGACATGAGCAAAGAGGAGGGATTGCTAGAGGGTGTGAAGGGTGGTGGGTGGAAGGTGGCAAAGGGGAAAAATTGGGACAACTGTGATTGCATAATCAGTACAATATAATACAAAATTTAAAAAATAAAAAATAAAGAAGAATTTTAAGGGAATTGATAGGTAACAGTTTTTGTAAATATATTTTCCTTTTTTATACTGAAGTTACTGATATGACACTGGTCAATGAAGTTTTCTGGGTTTCTAGTGTACAATTAATTCCATAACACATCATCTGTACACTATATTGTGGTATTGTGTGTTCATGACTCCAAGTTAAGTCTCCTGTTACCATGATCCCTCCTTTACCCTCTTCCACTTCCCCCCCACTACCACTCTCCCTGGCAATCACCAAATTGTTGTTTATGTCCATGAGTTCCCTCTCTGTCTCTTCTCTATCTTCTCTCTCTGTCTCTGACACACACTCTCTCTCTTCGTTTCTCTTTTCCATTGCTCTACACGCCCCAGCCCCTATCCCTCCTTCCCCACCTGTCAGCCTGTTCCCTGGACAAATGTTCCTGGGAGAAAACTATCCATGGTGCTGAAAACAGTTCTGCATAGACATTGCTTTCTCTCACTCCCCCTCCCTTCACCTCCTTTTCCTTCAAAGCAATATTCTGGAGCAGTAGAAGCAGACATTAAGGATGGAATGAATAATAGCATTAATTCCTGGCCCCAAATCAGCAGGCACTTGGTTTCTATCCAGGAATATTTGGGAATAAGAACTGTTTGTATTATTGGCTGTACAAAACAAGAGGGGATGGGATGTATAAGTTTGTGTTCATGTGGTGTTTATCCTTTTCAGTAGGGAAAGGACCTGAGAGGCACTGTGGGTAAGAGAGGAGCCCTGGACATCGTGAGAAACAGCCAGAGTATGACTGAGAGTTGTGAAGTTCTTTGTAGAATCTTTGAACAACATTTGGAGTTTTATAATGGGAGCAATGACAGCCTAAGTAGTTCAGTTCTGCAACTAGGGCAACAGATCATGTCATTTCTCTTCCTTCACACTGCTTTTCTTTCTCTTTCCTCCCTTATATTCCTGCTCCCTCCTCACCATCTCACCATCATTATGCAGGACTCTCAATTTGAGTATAATTTAAAGAACTGTCAATATTTTTTCTTGTTTCCCCTTAGTGATCAGGACTTTCTTTAGAATTTTAAGTCAGGGCCAGCCCATAACATTGTGGTCTCTAAGCTAGGGTGCCAAATGTCACTTTGATGTGTGCTCAATGGGACCACATCATCAGGAAAGTATGACATAATTATAGGCATAAGCTCAGCATAGGTCTAGTGGGGGCATTTGCTGCTTTGGCAATCATTATAAAAGTCCAAACCTCAAAACGATTTCAAATAAAATATGATTTTCTGCCTGGTAGAGATAAACAAAGTTTGATTGTCCACCTGTTTCCCCTAGACGCTGCAACTATGAAGAGGTTTTCTCAGCTCCTGATAACAAATGCTTTTCTGGACAATTTGAAGCAGTCTACTTACTGCTCTTTCTTCCACAAAAATAATTGCCAGCGAGATTTCAGAATGTGCAATGGCTATGAGATTACACCCAAAGGAAAGATTGTGACTCCAAGATTGGCATGAAATAGCAACTGCAATAAATGATGCCTTAAGGAGTTGTGAATTTATTTGCCAGCAGGTGTCCTTAATCCAGAAGAGTTTGAGATGGGAAACAGAAAGCATAGTAGGTGTAACAGAGATTTGTTTGCAAATAAAATGCTTTTCCAAGTGTTTATTCAGCAACTAGTTAATTTTTTAACATATTGTTGGTTCTGATAGAAGCTGTTGGTCTTTGAGGGAAGAGAAACTGATGAAAATGATGATATCAGGAACTATTTTTATGGTTTTGTTTTAGTGAAGTAGTTCAAAGATGGAAGGATGGGAACACAGATGGAACCAAATGTGCCCACCTTTCCAAAGGGCAGAGAAGTATAATGACAGGTTTCTGGATAATTTGCATGGATCTCTGGCTTGCACACTGTGTTTAGAATAACAATGGTAGTCAAGGGACACATTGACTCACTTTGCTATATCACAGGTTGGCCTCACATCCTATTAATTTCAGCAGGCATCTGTCAAACACTGGATTGTTTCCAGCACAAGTCTGGGCGCCTTCATCAGATGAAGGGTTTTTTTTTTTTCTTTTCTTTCCTTTGGGATATAGGAACTTTATAAGATAGACATAAACTAACTAAAGACTAATCCTAAAGCACCAAATAAGCAAAATTGGGAGAGTGAATGAATTGAATGTGGTATATGAATTGAATCCTAAGTAAGGAAGTGTTATTTTTGGGTACAGGCAGTTAGGAAAGGCTATCTGGAAAAAATGAGCACACTCTTTTACTTTATTAAGTATTTAATATATTAATAATCTCAATACAAGTTAGCATTTAGTCAAAATGGTATAATTAGGAATTTATAGCCATGAGAGTCTGTCATGGGATAAGCTGAGCGAAGGTGTAGGTATAACAATAAATGACTTAGATGTTTTCTCACTTTTGGCATAGACACTGATTATTACATTTTTGAACATCTTTCTTCATCTCCTCCTCTTCCAATTAAAATTCACTACGTGATTATTGGGTTGAAATGAGTTAAACAAAATATATGGACTCTTTCATATGTAAGGAATGACATAAAATCACTGTAGTAAGAAATCTTTTTTTTCCTCTGATACTTATTATTAGAAACCAAGCTAATATTTTTCAAAGATGTCTTTCTTTTATTTGAGAATTGTACATATATAGCCAAGTAATAGTAATTACTTTGTTTCAGTAAAACCTAATGGTGTGTTTGAGCATGGCACAATGGTAAATAAAATTCAATTTGCACATCAGAAACCAAGAAAGCAAAACACTAAACATGCATAAATTCTGTCTTGCTCATTTATAAAGTAAATAGAACAGTGCTATTTACTTATAATGTACTATATTGTTATAAAATAAACTTTATTGGGTTGCCTATAAATGCTAGTCACTAATATTGGGCTCCTCTATTGAGACTTGTCAGACATAGTTGAAGTTTAGGAATTGGGATATCTATGAAAAATTATAGTAAAGAGACAATCATTTTCATATTCATATTCATAGGATCTCAGGCTGTGTTGATGCCACCAATGTGTACTTAAAAATTCAAACAATCATTTGTCTCAATAGTTCTTAGTGTACTTAAGGAAAGAAGGCCCTCACTAGCCTCTTACAAATTTTATTTTATTCATAGCACTAATTATATTTAATGTAATTACTTGGTTGTTTTCTTATTGCATGAATCTACAATGGATTGTAAGCTACATGAAGGAAGAGACCTTGTCTATCTTTTGCACTTCAGTATTCTTGGACTGTTACTTGGATATTACCAATATTGCCATTAACACTGTGTAACAAGTCATTTCAAACACAATGGCTTAAACTTTAGCTATTTATTCTCACAGATCAGTAGATCAGCTGGAGTGTTTCTTCTTTAGGCTGTGGGTTTGGGATGTTCTCCTTTCGGGTATAGTTCTGCACATCTAGATATTTCTCCTTATTCCTCTCATCCTCCTTCTGGGATTTGTTTCTCTCACAGCAATGCAAGGAATAAGAACCCGAACACTCAAATTTCCACCCACATACTTTAGCTAAATCAAGTTCCTGTTCAATCAGTAGGGAAGTACAATGTTCCCATTTTGAGGCTATAGCAAGGGTGTGGATGAGAGGTATGGAGAAGATTGCACCATTTTCCTCAGTGCTGTACCCTCCCTGTACCCCTTCCTGTAGCAGAATATCTGCAGTGTGATTCTGAATTTTTTTCAGCAAGAACTGGACCATGTTTCTCTACTTCTTGAATTTGGTTGGATTAGTGACTTACTTTGCCAAAAGATTGTATCAGAATGTACTGTGCCAGTTTTAAGTTCAGATTTCCATGGGCATTGAATGTTTTACTTTCTCTGAAACTCTGTTACTGCCATATCAATAAGCATGAGGCAGTCTGTTGGATGATGGAAGACATGTAGCCCAGTCACCACCATTATCCCAGGCAGGCAATCACCAGACAGGTGATTGAGGTTGTCCTAGACCTTCCAGTTCTCAGACAACATAAAAGCTGTCCACAAATGCATGAGCAAGCCATTGTATGACCAAAAGAGCCTGGCACAAATCAGTAGTGCCCAGCTGACCCATAGACTAATGAACAAAATTAAATTCTCACTGTTTTAAAGCAATAGGTTTGATAACATTTTTCTTTTACACTAAAAGAATTAAATATGATGACATTCAGAATCTGGTCTGCGGAGCTCTCCCCCAGGACACCTGGGAAGGAGCACCTCCCACCCAACCCCTGGGCCCGTAGCCCTGCAGGGATGACTGGCTGAAGTCAGTAGGAGATAGGTGGAAGTGCCCCACAGAGGGGAGCTGCAGTCTGTGGAAAGACTTGACTCAGTTGGGGGCTAAACCACCCAGAAGGGGCGCTGAGAGTCCCTAGCATCTAGGCCAGCAAAGAGCAAGAAGGCAGTGTGTGAGTTGCCCCTAACTGGTGCACCTAAAGGACAGCACAACTGGTGGATTAAAGGCCTAGGCTGGGTGCACAAAGGCACCTACAAACTGGGCTGGAGGCTGGACAACAGCGAAGAGTGCATCTCAGGAAGGAAGAAAAGCGAAGCCAATACCTTTCTTCCCTTCTTTCTTTTTTATTCCTCCTTCCTTCCTTTCTTCCTTTCCTTTTTTTTTATTTCTTCTCCCTTCCTTCCTTCCCTTTTTTTCCTCCTCTTTTCCTGCAGGTGAGACATTAAAACCTGGAGATATGAAGAGACCAGAGTTAGACCCAAACAGGGATCATCCCAAAAAACAGAGACAGTGAGACAAATTTCACTTTGCTACTCCAGAAACTAGCAAGGTGCGAGTAGTGAACACCAGTATACTTGCTGGAAGAGGAAATCCACCAACAAAGGAATCACTATCAGAAAACAATGGAAGAAGGTGAAGGATGGAGTGGAACCCACACTAACCTCAATCCAGAACCAGCCTGGAAATACAATCAATTGGTGGAGAAATTGCACACAACAAACAACTGAACGAGAATGAGAGAGAATCCTCAAAACCTTGTTCACACAGAAGAATCAGTGTCAACACAATCTGTCCACACCTGCACAACAGAGTACAAGGTGTGGTGGATGGAGTGACCCTCAGTTAATCAGCTAAAGGGAAGGACCCACCAAAGAAAGACCCAACAACAAGCAAACCCAAAGACATACAGAGAGCCAACGTAAATGACAGTCCAAGACCAGTGAGCTCAGGAGATCAAGGAGATTGCATCACTAAGTCTCACAGGTACTCCACCATAGAAGTTCATACCATAAACACAGAGTCAGAACAGATCAACTTAAGAAACAGAGGCTAACAAGAAGAGTCTCACAAACAATGGGAAGACAAAGAAACAATCCCCAAATGAAAGGAAAGGAGGAAGCCTCAGAAAGAATGATAAATGAAACAGAGGCAAGTCAACTATCAGATATTGAGTTCAAAGCTTTGGTTATCAAGAAGCTCAATGAGCTCACAGAGAATTACCAGAAACTACAGGGAAACTACAATGAACTCACTGCAAACTATATCAACATGAAAAAGGAAACAAAAACTATCAACAAGGGCCAAGAGGAAATGAAGAATACAATTTCTGAACTGAGGAACACAGTAGAAGGAATCAAAAGTACTCTCGATGAAGCAGAGGATCAGATAAGTGAGCTGGAGATCAAGGTAGAAAAAGACACCCAGAAAGAGCAAGAAAAGGAAAAGAGGCTCAGAAAGAATGAAAAGGGATTAAGGAAAATGCAGGACAATATGGAACATAATAATATCCATATAATAGGGATACCAGAAGGAGAAGAAGAAGAGCAAGGGATAGAAAACATGGTTGAAAAAGTAATGATGGAAAACTTCTCTAATCTGATGAGAGAAGAAGTCAAACAAATCCAGGAAACATATAGAGTCCCAATCAAAAGGAACCCAAAGAGGCCCACTTCAAGACACATCAAAATTACAATCCAAATTCCAAGACAAAGAGAGAATCTTAAAGGCAGCAAGGGAGAAACAGGAAGTAACATACAAGGGAGCCCTGATAAGGTCAGCAGCTGACTTATCAATGGAAACTTCCAAGCCAGAAGGGAATGGCAAGAAATATTCCAAGTAATGAGAACCAGAGGCCTGCAACCAAGGCTACTGTACCCAGCAAGTCTATCAATCAAGATAGAAGGTCAAATAAGTAGCTTCCCAGACAAAAGAAGTCTAAAAGAATATACCTCCACCAAACCAGCTCTGCAAGAGATTCTAAAGTGACTGCTTTAAGGAAAGGAAGGAAAAGAGAAATACAGAGGAACACAGGTACAAAAAAAAAAAATGGCAATGAATAAGTACCTGTCAATAACCTTAAATGTAAATAGATTAAATGCTCCAATCAAAGGACATAAAATAGCTGAATGAATAAGAAAGCATGACCCACACATATGCTGCCCACAAAAGACCCACCTCAGAACAAAAGACCTACACACATTGAAAGTGAAGTGCTGGAAACAAATTTTCCAAGCAAACAGGGGAAAAAAAGCCGGGATAGCAATACTCATATCAGACAAAATAGACTTAAAAAAAAGGACCATAAAGAGAGACCCAGAAGGACATTTCATAATACTCAGGGGAAGAATCCATCAAGAAGACATAAACATTATAAATATATATGCACCCAACATAAGAGCACCCAAATATATAAAGAAAATCTTGGAGAATTTCAAGAAAGATATTGACATCAACACAATTATAGTAGGGGATTTTAACACCCCACTGTCAAAAATGGACAGATCTTCCAAACAAAATATCAACAAAGATATTGTGGCATTGAACATGCCCTAGATGAAATGGACTTAACTGATATATATAGAGCCTTTTCCCCCAAAGAAGCTAAATACACATTTAGCTTCTACTAAATGCACATGGAACATTTCCAAAGAGAGACCACAAGATATGACACAAAACAACCCTCAAAAAATTTAAGAAAATTGAAATCATATCAAGTATTTTCTCTGACCACGAGGGACTGAAATTAGAAACCAACCCAAAGGAAAAAAATCCCAAAACACTCAAAATTATGGAGATCGAATAGCATGCTATTAAACAATGAATGGGTCAAGAATGAGATTAAGAAAGAAATAAAAAAGTTTCTGGAAACAAATTAAAATAAAATCAAAACAACCCAAAACTTATGAGACAAAGCAAAGGCAGTCCTGAGAGGGAAGTCCATAGTGATACAAGCCTACCTAAAAAAGATAGAAACATTTCAAACAAACAACCTAACCCTATGCCTACAAGAACTTGAGGAACAACAACAAAGACAATCCAGAGCAAGTAGAAGGAAGGAAATAACCAAGATCAGAGCAGAATTAAATGACGTAGAGACTAAAAGCACAATTCTAAGAGTCAATGAATTCAGGAGCTGGTTCTTTGAAAAGATAAACAAAATTGACAAGCCTTTAAGCAGGCTCATCAAGAAAAAAAGAGAGAGGGCCCAAATGAACACAATCAGAAATGAAAGAGGAGAGATTACAACTGATGCCACAGAAATACAAAAGATTGTGAGAAACTACTACAAAGAACTGTATGCCAAAAAAATTGAAAACCTAGGTGAAATGGAAAAATTTTTAGAAAAATATTATCTTCCAAAACTCAATGAAGAATAAGCAGAGAGTCTGAACTGACCAATAACAGCAGACGAAATTGAAACAGTAATCAAAAAACTCTCGACACACAAAATCCCTGGACCAGATGGTTTCACAGGAGAATTCTACAAAGCATTTAAGGAAGAGCTAACTAACCCCTATCCTTCACAGACTATTCCAAAAAATCCAAAATGATGGAAGACTCCCAAACTCTTTTTATGATGACAGCATCATCCTAATTCCACAACCAGATAAAGACACAACAAAGAAAGAAACTTCAGGCCAATATCGCTGATGAACATAGATGCTAAAATCCTCAACAAAATATTGGCAAACTGCATCCAGCAATACATTAAAAAGATCATACACCATGACCAAGTGGGGTTCATCCCAGGGATGAAAAGACGTTACAATATTCACAAATCAATAAACATAATACATCACATAAACCAAAGCAAAGACAAAAATCACATGATCATACCAATAGATGTGGAAAAAGGATTCGATGAGGTACAGCACCCATTTTTGATTAAAAAAAAACACTCAGCAAAGTGGGAATAGAGGGAGCATTCCTCAAATTAGAAGGCCATATATGAGAGACTTACAGTCAACATAATACTCAATGGGAAAAAACTGAAGTCTTTCCCACTAAGATCAGGACAAGGTTGTCCATTGTCACCACTTCTATTCAACATAGCATTGGAAGTCCTAGCCACAACAATCAGACAAGAAAAGGAAATAAAAGGCATCCAAATTGGAAAGGAGGAAACAAAACTGTTATAGTTTGCAGATGACAGGATGGTGTACATAAAAAATCCTCTAGACTCTGCCAAAAAACTACTCGACCTAATAATTGAATTTGGCAAAACAGTGGGATACAAAGTCAATACTCAGAAATCAAAGGTGTTTTTGTATGCCAACAATGAAACATCAGAAGCAGAAATTAGGAAAATAATCCCATTTGATATAGCAACAAAAAAAGTAAAATACCTGGGAATAAACCTAACCAAGAAGGTAAAAAACCTGTACTCAGAAAACTACACAACACTGAAGAAAGAAATCATGGAAGACACAAACAAATGGAAACATATACCGTGCTCATGGATCAGAAGAATCAACATCATCAAAATGTCCATACCACTCAAAGCAATTTATAGATTCAATGCAATCCCTATCGAAGTACCAATGGCATATTTCACAGATATAGAACACTTCAAAAATTTATATGGAACCATAAATGACCCCGAATAGCAGCTGCAATTTTGAGACAGAAGAGCAAAGTAGGGGGAATCACAATACCTGATATCAAACTGTATTACAAGTCCACTGTAATCAAAACAGCCTGGTACTGGCATAAAAACAGACATATAGACCAATGGAACAGAATAGAGAGCCCAGAAATAAACCCTAGTATCTATGGGCAATTAATCTTTGACAAAGGGGGCAGAAGCATAAAATGGAGGGAAATAGCCTCTTCAACAAATGGTGTTGGGAAATCTGGACAGCTACATTCAAAAAAATGAAACTTGAGCACCAACTTACACCATACGCAAAAATAAATTCAAGGTGGATAAAAGACTTAAATATAAGTCATGACACCATAGAAGTCCTAGAGGAAAACATCAGTAGGAGAATCGCAGACATTCTATGCAGCAACATCTTCACAGATATGTCCCCCAGAGCAAGGGACATAAAGGAAAGAATAAATAAGTGGGGCCTCATCAAAATAAAAAGTTTCTGTATGGCTAAAGAAAACAGCATTAAAATGAAAAGAGAACCAACTATTTGGGAAAACATATTTGCCAATGATACCTCAGACAAGGGTTTGATCTCCAAAATATGTCAAGAACTTACACGACTCCACTCCAGGAAGACAAAAAACACAATTAAAAAGTGGGCAAAGGACTTGAACAGACACTTCTCCAAGATGGACATTCAGAGGGTCCAGAGACATATGAAAGGATGCTCAGCATGACTAGCCATCAGAGAGATGCACATTAAAACCACAATGAGATACCACTTTACACCAGTGAGAATGGCCATCATAAAGAAAACAACAAATGACAAGTGTTAGAGAGGTTGTGGAGAAAAGGGAACCCTATTGTACTGTTGGTAGGAATGTAGACTGGTGAAGCCACTGTGAAAAACAGTATGGAATTTGTTCAGAAAACTAAAGATGTAACTGCCTTTGACCCAGCGATTCCACTGCTAGGATTATATCCTAAGAATCTTGAATCACCAATTCAAAAGAACCTATGCACCCCAATGTTCATAGCAGCACAATTTCCAATAGCCAAGTGTTGGAAGCAACCTAAGCACCCCTCAGTAAATGAATGGATCAAAAAGCTATGGTACATTTACACAATTGTAATAGTACGCAGCAGCAAGAAAGAAGGAGCTCCTACCCTTTTGGACAACATGAATGGAACTGGAGAGCATTATGCTAAGTGAAATAAGCCAGGCGGTGAAAGACAAATACCGTGTGATCTCACCTATAAGTGAATCCTAATCAAGAAAACAACCAAACAAGCAAAACATAACCATAGACATTGAAATTAACAACAAACTGACAGTAACCAGAGGGGAGGTGGAAGGGGATAATGGGGGGGAAAGTAGGAAGGGTTCTCAGGAACAAGTATAAAGGACACATGGGCAAAACAAAGGGGGATAGGATCAAGGGTGGGAAGTGGGGATGGCTGGGGTGGAGGGCAGTGGTGGGGGGAAAATGGAGACAACTGTATTTGAACAACAATAAAAAATGTCGGAAAAAAGTAATTTTATGAGGATATAAACTAGAAAATTATTTTAGAATATCTTAGAATTGTAAATGCAGAAATGAAGTTTAGAATCCATTTCTAGTCAACTAAAACTAATGATAATTAATTATGTCTACTAAAAGTAACATTAATATCCATATTGTTATATCTATATAATAAAAATAATATTTTTATGATTACTAAAATAAAAGCCATCCTGTAGCCCAGCTACTTTACTAGAAAGAATGGGGGCATAAGACAGCTGAGAATAGCCCTTTTGTGTTAGAGCAAACATCAGTGACAAGACCTAAAATCCATCCAAGTAAGTAAAGGGACCTAAATTTAATGGATTAGACAGTGACAACAATTTATGAACTTGGGTATTGTTGAAAACAATAAAGGAATCACCTGGAAGTTAGTGGATGCTAACAGCTGGGTGCTATTAGGAAAAAAGACAGAAAGAGACTTCTAAAACCATTGGCATCATGGGTTGACTGCACATATACCCACGGATGAACCCTCTGAGAAATGATATTAGAAGTTTTACACTTTGGGGAAGATGGCCTTTACCAAAATAGTCCAGCTAGTCACTAAACAAATAAACAAGCAATAGAAACAGTAACAAGCCCCTGAACGGGAGGATGAGTGTATCGAATTGCTACAAGGTGTAAAATGTCATAATTTTACAAAATCAAATGTGTAAGATTTTTTGAAAAATGAGAATTGCAAAGAAACAGGAAATATGACGAATACACAGGAAAAAAAAATCAAACAACAGAAAGTGTCTACCAGAAAGCTATGGTGTTGAATTTAAAAGAAAGACAAGAAAACAGCTATTATGAATATGTTCAAGAACTGAATGAAATCATACATAAAGAAGTTAAAGTATGATGAGAAATTCTCTAATAGTGAATATTAATAAAGGGAGAGAAATGATACAAAGAAAGTGCAAATTTTGGGGTTGAAAAGTAAAATAACTACAATGACATATTTTACTAAGTTTCAACAGCAGCTTTGAAGTGGCAGAAGAAAGAATTAATGAATTTGAAGATACATTGATACAGATTATGTAATGTGAAAAAAAGGGGAAAAGAATTAAGAAAGTGAAGAGCCTCAGAGAAATGTAGAACACCATTAAATATGCAAACATATATGTACAACGCAGTACCAGAAGCAGCAGAGAGAAAGCAGTGTAAAACATTTGTAAAAATGATGGCTGAAAAATTTCCAAATTTGATGAAAAAATGTAGATATGAGATTATGAATACTAATTAAATTTATTGTCGTAATTATTTTGCAATATATTTAAGTCAAGCCATTATTCTGTGCGCCTTAATATTATACACTGATATATTTCAATTATATTTGAATAAATCTGGAAAAAATATCATAAAAAGGAGAGAAAGAATACTCTATAATAGTAACATTTCTAGAGCTTACTGAAATTAAATTAGTGTAGCTCTGAAGTTGATTCTGATGGGTTAAAATGTATATTATAAACACGAAAGCAAACTCTAAGAAAATAACTCAAATATAGTGAAAAACCATTAAAGGAATTAAAATGTTACATTTGAAAATATTTACTTAATGCAAAAGAAAGCACTAAAAGACTAAAACAGGAACAAAAACAACATGAGGTACATAGAGAATAAAAACTAAAGAGGCAGACTAAATTTTACTATAGCCATAATAATATTAAATGTGAACACAATAAACAATTCAATCAAAAGTCAGAGCCTGGCAGAATAGATTAAAAACTGCAAAACCCAGCTACATCCTGTCTTCAAGTGTTTTCAAATACACTTTAGACTCAAAGATACACAAAGGTTGAAAATAAAAAGACAAAAGATATAGCATGCAGTCAGTAACTACACAAACCTAGAGTGGCTATGTTAACATCAGACAGAATAGATTTCACGTAAATATTCATAGTACTATTCACGATAGCTACAAGGTGAATACAACTAAAATGTCCATGAACCAATGCATTGATTTAAAAATTGTAATATATGTATGGTATATCTATACATAACTGCAATATATATAATATATATTATATATATAATATATAATATATATTATTCCACCATAAAAAAGGATGTAGTACTGGTATAAACTACAACATGGTGATCCTCAAAAACATTTTGCTATTTGAAAGAAGGCAGATGCAAAAGGTCATATATCATATACTTCTATTTATGTGAAATATCTGAAGTAAGTAAATGCAGAGAGAGAGAACACAGATTGGTGATTACCAGGGGCTGGAGAAAGTGGGGCAAGGAGAGTAGTTGCTTACTGATTAGTGGGTTTTATTTTGGATGAGAATATATTTTGGAACTAGATAGAGGTGGTGGTGTCAGAACACTGTCAATATACTAAATACCACTGAATTGCTCACTTTAAAATATATTATTTTTGTTAGGTAAATTTCATTTAATTTAAAAAATAAATAAAGAAACTACCTTCTGGAAAGATATATATGGATATTTGGAAAAAGAAGGCAATGTAAAACTTAATTTTTTAAATGTTAAGAATTTTTTTTTTAATGTTAAGAATTTTTTCATCCTACAGAGTGGGAAATCGAGGAATGATTTACTAAACTGGTACTTTTATGTTTTTGAGAGTTGGACCTTGTCATTTTGTGGTGAGAAGTCTCATTTTTAAGTACTGGAAATTTCTGGTTGTGAATAATTGATTAGTTTGAATCTCAGTACCTGAAAAATTGAAATATAACAATTATACCTGCTCTATGTAATTAATTCACTGTGTATATTTAAAGATCAAATGAGCCCTGTGCAGTGGAGGAAGTTGCTTTGTAATCACCATATGAATGCAGGAGGTTACTCCGTCCTGCCATGTGGCCTGATTCCAGGGGCTACCATCTGTTTAAATTACTGTTGAAATACCCCAGCTTTTGTGCACCACATCCAATTTGACCATGATTGAATTGTATAATATACCTCACATGAATGGTGAATGCAGGTTTAGCTTTAGTAATGAATGAATCTTATTTACTCTATGTGTAGGAAATTTGAAGGTATTTTGGAAAAATAACTTTTTAGAAGGAAAAATGTGAAGAGTTTTTCAGGCCCACAGTTTAATTTGTACTAGGGATTTGTTCTAATGGATGCGAAGTTGTTTTAGGACACAGTTCAGTTTGGTGGCTCTGCCTTGGCTTCTTTTATTTTTCTGTCTCCTGCTACTTCTGCCACTCGTAGAATGGGCTATTAAATGGATGTATTTTCTCTGAGTTACCCATCTTAATGTGCTTTCTCCTTTTAAAGAGTGAATCAGAGAAACAATAGATTCTTTGGCCCTAGCTATAAATCTGATCTTGCTACTGACAGGGTTAAATTTCCTGGATGGTTTCCAGTTATTTTATTGTTGCCATTTTGAAAAGCCCATGATTTAAAAGTTCTTCACTCCCAGAGCTGCAACAATGCTAATTTAGAGTCAGATAGAGCCAGTGTGAGACTCTCTGCTTAGGAAAACACTTGGTCCCACTCAGCTAGCTGTGAGTGTCCACAGCAGAATTATATTAAGGCAAAAAAGCCGGGGGCGTTTATTGACAGCCTAGGGTAGTGGTTTGGTGCTCATCAGAGCAACTTCCCCTCCAGAGGCCTAATGTCCACCAAAAAAAAAAAAAAAAATCCCCAGTCTAAGCAATTGTGCCATTTGAGGTATAATGTGCCTTGTTGATTGCACAAAGCTCTGCTCTCTTAGGCTACTTTAAAAATATATTTGCTTTCGTTATAGGATCAATATATGTTCATTATGGAAAAATCAGAAAATGCACATAAACAAATGAGATAATAAGATGCTCTTTCATTCAGAAGTAATCAGCTATCATTATCGGTGCATATACAGAGATGTGCACACACATTTCAAATTGACATAGCAAGGTATTGTTTGGAACATATTTTTAAATAAAAATACATAATTGACATATTTCTGTTTATAAATGTTTCTAAGATATTATTTGAATGGCTGTGAAACATTCTATTTTCTGAAAGTGGCACACTTAACCAATCTCATTTTTATATATTTTAGTTATTTCCTTGGGCTGCTATCATTCTAGTAATGATTTTAGAATAGAAACATACTTTATCTAAAAAAATTTTATTAAAGTATACTTGGGTAAAAGGGAACAAAAGGGAAACACAATTTTTAAGGAATTAGTCATGATGGATTACTTTTGTATCTCTTTTCATTAAAAATGATGACACTTGACTTCAAGTGTTTTTAACTCCCATTTGGTGTACAGTTCTTTGTAGTCAATTTCTTCCTTAGTGTGAAACTCACATTTTATAATCTCATTGTCCCTGGTACATTCTCATCCTTCCTTTTCTGAGGTCCATTTTTTTACCTTAGCCCAAGAAACAGATCAGTTCATCTTCTTTTCGGTACTCATTATGGAGGAATATCTCCTGAGCCTCCTGGTGAGAATTAGCTTTTTGAGGAAGAAAATTAAAAAATGTCTGTTCAATGGGGGCACGCTTGAGAAACAGCACTTTTAGCCTCAGATGCCTTTGAACATTCATATTGGAAAGTCCACTTCCCCATGATTAACTAATGTCAATGGCTTCCTACAAGATTTGCAGAGGGAATGGTGTGTTGACTTACCCTTTATTATAAAAAGTGCTAAAACTAATTCCCAAGAAAGCTGATTTCTTCTTTTTCTTTTAGGACTTTTTTTTCTGGAAGAATTAAAGCTTCATCTGTATAGAAGCACAAAATAAAGTTAGTCTCCAGATACAGGTAAAGAGAGTTCAAGGAGAAAGTTGGGAAATCATGGCTTGCCTTTAGACAAAATAATAGAAGATTCATAGTAGGTTGAGTGCTCATGTGACTCATACACTTAAAAGAATGGCAAATATTGATAGAAGTTTTATTGGTAGGACCTTATAAGTTCCCTGCTATATTCCTACATTTTATTAAAAATAAATTATAATAGTTTATTTAAAATTGTTATAAGCTTATATAAACTAACTATAATTATTTTTTACCTAAATCAAATCAGAGTCTTTATTTTCTAATTTTCAGGACTTTAAAAATTTTTTTAAATTTGTTCATAAAATCCAATTCTTAATACAGTAAAACGTAGTTATATGTCTTAATAATTGTCTAAAAAGCCAAGATGCTTCAAAAGGAAGTAAAGAATATGGTCCTGGGAGTAGTGTACTAAGTAATTAATAGTGTGGACTCTTGAGCCAATAAGTATTTTAAGTTCTAGTACCAACACTAGATAGCTATGTGTCCTTGGTCACCCAACATTCTCTCTGTGTCTGTTTCCTCTGCTCCATAAAATAGAAATAACAACAATAGCATAATAATAATGTAATACTTATCCCATAGGGCTGTTTGAATTATGTGACTTAAAGCGCTTGGAAGGTTGCCTGTACATTTATGCTCAATGTCTGTTAGAATTGTTTGTGCTGCTATTTCTTTGCTCAGATGGTAGAGTTTAATTGGTTTGAACTCACTTATATGCCTGTGAATTATTAACCCTACTTCTCAGTTTACTAGTTGTGTGACCTAGGAAAAGTTACAAATTTCTTTAAGCATCAAGTTTCTTTATCTGTAAAAAAAGCACAATTATGTATCTTTATCACAGGATGAATATGAGGATTAAGTGACATAATCCATGCAATATAGTCTTTACAAAAGTATCTGGCACATAGTGAATGCTCATTAATTATTTTTATTAATATTGTTACTGTAATTGATATTAAACTAAACTTTTCCCAACCAACATTAAGTAAGATTAAATATTAGCTTTAAATTCTACAATATAGTTACTTGTGGAATGGCAATGAATATCATGTACATTTTCTATAAGAAAACAAACTGAAAATAGGCCAAATTTTTGCTAAATTTTTTTCTTTTTTATGTATTTTATTTTTATTATTATTATTTTTTACTTTATTGTTGTTCAATTACAGTTGTCTGTATACTCTCCCTTCCCCTCCCCCTCTAATCCCACCTCCCTTCCCTGCCTCCCTCCCCACCCTTGGTTCTGTCCATGTGTCCTCTATAGTGGTTCCTGAAAACCCTTCTCCCCATTGTCCTCTCCCCCCTCCCCCCTGGCTATTGTCAGACTGTTCTTAATTTCAATGTCTCTGGTTAAGTTTTGCTTGCTTTTTGCTTTTGTTGATTATGTTCTGGTTAAAGGTGAGATCATATGGTATTTGTTCCTCACCACCTGGCTTACTTCACTTAGCATAATGCTCTCCAGTTCCATCCATGCTGTTGCAAAGGGTATAAGCTCCTTCTTCCTCTCTGCTGCGTAGAATTCCATTGTGTAAATGTACCATAGTTTCTTGATCCACTCATTTGTAGATGGGCACTTAGGTTGTTTCCAGCACTTGGCTATTGTGAATTGTGCTGCTATG
>PVJI01010371.1:0-32737 GCA_004026765.1 Micronycteris hirsuta | reverse complement strand
ATGCATAGGTTCTTTTAAATTGGTTTTTCAATTTTATTTGATTTTTCTTGAGATCATAATGCCCAGAGCTCTGCAAGTAGCAAGTGTGTAGTACTGTTTTCTTTCTGATAATGGGGATGTGGTACTGTATGTTCTTAGCTTTGCCAATGGCACTTTGACATTTACAGAAAACATTACAATGAATGGCTAGGTCCAAGGTTGTTCTAATTTTAACAAATACTGGTATTCTGTCAGATAAATTTTGCAGCAATAGAGTAAAGACAGTCTTTTCATTGTTAACTAAATTGGGCTAAAGCAATCAATCCCTTTAATTTGGCATAGCTCCTATACTCATGACTTTTAGAGAGTAAATTTCATCTTTCTCAGAATTTGAAGGACAAGAGCTATAAATTCACATTTTCTTTGCTGATTCTCATGCTGCCTTTAAGACCTGCTGGGAAATGGATGGCTTATTTGCCCTCCCTCCTACCCAATTTGAAACACTCAAACATCAAAGGGTGAACATGATTCTTTAAGCACTTCTGGTCACAAAAAATGTGTCTTCTTGAAGCCCACTGTTGAGACAGTTTTAGCACCAGAATAATTAATGTTTTAGCTGGGACACTCATCCCATGTTGCTTCTGGCTGCGAATTTTGATTAGATGTTAAGAGACAAGGATTTCATTAGCTGCTCACCAGAGATATTGTTATTCAATTGCTACAAAACCAAATAAGGTACTTGTGGCTGAACGTGATTGCCCCAGGATTATTTTCTCCTTTTTGACCCAGCAGTTTGGTTGTTAGTATAATAATGTATGATGTCATTTGAGTTACTTTAGTAGCAGATGCGATTAGGCCATGAAGGTTATAAGCTTACGTCATCAGATTTTCTTCTTGGCACTTTGCCTCTGCCTCTGAAATCACTAATCACATTACTGGAAAAGACTCTTCCCTTGATATATCATTGCATAAAGACTACATTTCTTAGCTCCCAAAGAAATTATCCATCATGGCTTATTTCTTTTTGATTTCCTTGAACAAGGTCAAAATAGAATCAAAACAAAGGCTGAGCAATATCATCCCCCAGGTTACAAATTATTTCATTAAAACTATCACTTCTCCTTACTTTTCTATATTAAAACTTGGTTCATAACACAACCATAGCAGCACATGCAGAAAACCCTTCAGAAGTGAAATGAGTTATAAGGCTAGACTCCATAGTGTATGCTGTACAAAGAGGTGTGGGGCATGCATTGTCTAACCTGCATTCGTCTTCAAAGAAAGCTCTGTGTAAAGGATTTGTGGGCTATCAGTTCATATTTGTGTGTATTTTATTTACATACATTTGTTCTTTCTTTGTCTAAAATTATTGTGCATACAAGAGCATTTTAAGGTGGTACTATTATAATTCAAGAGTGATTTTAAGATTTTTTTTTTTTTGTATCTTAAACCTTTATATGACTTTTGGTATATGAGAGCCACAGTTTGGTTTCATTTTGTTTTTCTCTGAAGGTGGTAGTAGGCAAAAAGTGTGACAGGGAAGATGACATTTGATTTTTGTTATGCTATTTATTTCTACCTATGAAGAAAGTCAGAACAACCTGTTTACTTAGTCATAAATATTAATCAGCCTAATTTATATGGATGCTTCTAGAATTCTGTTTTCTGAGTTGGTTCACAAAAAAGGTGAAAAGAGTCCATCTGTTCAGACACAGGAAGAGCTTCAACTCATCCAGTAAGATAGTTTACATCAGTTTGATAAAATAAGGTCAACACTAGAAGAAACAGAGATAAAAAGAACAACAATGCAATAAGCTATAAATGAATACTGATAATAGGTGAGATTTGCATGTCTAGTGATGAGCCTAAAATGTGACAGGTGTTATGCTAAGCAATTTCCCTGAATTTTATCCCAAACCACACAATAAACCTTTAGGCAACTTTAAATTAATTGTATGAACACAGCTTAACCATGAGGTGGGAATGGCTGGCTTGCTTCATTCCAATCAATGAACATGGTATATACCTTTTCACTAATTTAGGTCTTTAATATCTCTTAGCAATGTTCTGTAGTTCTCCACGTAGAAGACTCCCATATTTCCTTCTAGATTTATTCCTAAGCATTTTATGCTTGTTTTGCCATTAATATAAATTAATCTATATTCTAATTTTAATGTCTAATTGTTTGTTTTTAATAAAAATGTAATGTTGTTTTCTGTATTTACCTTATTTCCAGTGACCTTCCTTCATTCACTAAGTAATTTTTACATACATTTCTGGGAATTTTCAAAGTAAGTAAATATATTATCTGTCAATGGAGACAGTTTTACTTATCTTCAGATTGTACTACATTTAATTTTCTTGCATATTGCAGTGTTTAACAATGGGGGTGAATATGCCCCCACAGACACTTGACAATGCCATATTTGGGGGATTTTCACAAGTGAGAGGGGTGTTGCTGGCATGTAGTCAAGAAAGACTGGGGATACTGCTAAATATTGCACAAAAATTATTTAACCAAATATATTTGGTTTTGAAATTTTGTATCTATGATTTTTAGGGGTATGGATTTATAGATTTCTTTTAGTATCTTTGATGACAGTATTAAGGTAATGTTGGCCTCATAACACACCAGTTGAAAGCTGTCTCATTCTTTTTCTGTTTTCTGAAGGAGTTTTAATGGAAGTAGCATTATTTCTTACTTAAATTTTGAGTAGAATTTAACTAGTAAAGCCATCTGAGCCTGGAGTATTTTTTATAAAAAAACTTTTAATTGTGAAAAATTCTTTAATAGATATAATGCTATTCTATTTTTTTAATTAAGTTTCAGTAGTTTGTGTCTTTCAAACTCTTTATCTATTTTATCTAGGTTTTAAATTTATTAGCATAAGTTTGTTGATAATGTTCTCTAATTATCCTTACTTACAGCTCTTGTTTTATTCCTATTCATGATAATTAGTATTTTATCTGTCTTTCTTTTTCCTTTTTGATTAGTCTTACTTTGAGTTTATTAATGTTATTGATATTTTCAACTAACCAGCTTTTAAATTGTATTTTTTATTAATTGCCTATTTTTTATTACATCAATTTCTGATATCCGCAGTATCTTCTTTGTTTTGTGTTTACTTTGCTCTTTTCATAAGTTCTTGAAGTGAGGATTTATATTCTTTTCTAATAAAAATATTTAAAATTAGAAAGTTCTCTCTAAGCTCTGCTCCATCTGTTTCCCCAAATTGTGAAATATTTTGTGTGAGACTGAATAATGGCCATTAAATATATCTAGGTCCTAATCTTTATAACCTTTTATGGCTACCTTAAGTGGAAAAAAGGGGACTTTGAAGATGCAATTAAGTTAAAGATCTTGAGATTATCTTGAATTATCTGGGAGGGCCCTATGTGATCACGCCCTTATAAGAGGGACATGGAAGTCATATTAAAACTGAAGTCAATATGATGATGATAACAAAGACTGGAGTAATGCCCTTTGACGATGAATGAAAGGGTCACAAGCCAAAGAATACAGACGGCCCCTGGAAGTTGAAAAAGGCAAGACATTCTCCCTTCAGTAGATCCAGAGGCAACCGGCCATGATGATACCCTGACTTTAACCCAGTGATACAGATTTCAGACTTCTGATTTATAGAAACATGAGATAATAAATTCATGTTGTTTCAAGACCTTGATGGTTACAAAAAATAAAATCATCTAGTTAAAAGCCAGAAAGGGCCAAACTGATGTAAAAAATGTCTTCCTTTCTTTGCCTCTCCCTATTCCCCATTTGGCTTATTGCCAATATAAGAAGCTTTGCCTACTCTGATTATGTTGACTAGATCAATAATTAAAATGAATGTGCTACTGCTAATGTAATAAGTTAAAAACTGACTTAAATTATGCAATATTGATTCTCAATTTTTTATGTTTGAACATTTCCATATGAATGCTTATAACTCATAGCCAATTCTGATGTATAGCTTTACACACACATGTACAAACTCATGGGTGTATGCATTATGTGTATATTTATGCATGCATCTCTATGTTTATACTTATGCACGTATTTGTATGTTATAAACATGTATTATATGAATATGCATGCTAGAAATATATATACATATGTTTTTAGTCTTCTATAGACTCTTCAGAGAAAGATTTGATTAAAGGAAAACAATAATCTGCTTCTTCATGTCTTGTGATGCCAGTTATCTATGAGGATATTATGTTTTTGCATTTTTTCCAGTCTGAAAAAATTCAGACTGTATTCAGTGATAATAATGGGCAAGATGAGAGTGTTGCTTGTTTTTGTACTGATCTGACCACATATAAGATCAGGAATCATATAAGGATTCCTTGGCAGTATGATGCAAGAAAAGTGTGGATAGATTTGTTATTATTAGAGGAGAAAAGAGGTAAAACTCAGGGCCCAAAGACTACCCTAACAGAAATCACCTGTAGCGAAAAGTTCAGTTTATTAACTTGTTACAGCAAGATAGCTCATAAACTATGGGTATCTCAGCAAGAGGAAGGAAGGATGGGTATATTGCAGGGTTGGGTTTTTTGCTGGGTGATGGGGGATGGTTTAAAGAGGTGAGGGTTGGGTCCATGGTGCTGTAGGAAGCAGATGCCATTTGATAATAAAGGTATCTTTCTCTACCTCCTTAATTTTTCAAAAAGTTTTATTGAGATATAATTCACATTACATGCAGTTCACTCATGTAAAAGGTACATGAAATCACTTTTAGTATATTCACAGTGCAAGAAAGTATACAATTAAGTGATTTTTTATATTTCATAAACAATGGTCAGACCAGGCATAAAAATAGAACTCTAACACAATCTGCAACAATCAGTCCAGTAAACCAGTTTACTCTCTTTGTCAGAATTGTAGGAAATCAGACCACTATCTCTATCAAATAGTGCAGAAAGCCAAATAATAACATGTATAAAAACCAACCCCAACTGATTGGGAATCAATTAATAATCAATAACTTTCCTAATTTTTGTCCCTGCTTTCAACTCAAAACTAACCAGAGAAAGACAAATATGTAACCCAACCCAACCCAACATCACAGGATGTAACACTTCTAATTAGTCTACTTATAGCTTCTCCAGGCCAACACCATACATTCAGGGCACTTGATGCCTTCCTATTTTCCACTACCAAAGGGTTATTTTCAGCTTTTTGGTTGCATGAATAATCTTATTATAAAGATTGGGGTATCTTAATTTTTATTTAGGACCTGGGATAACTACAGTGGGGCTAGAGTTGTCATTGATAAAGAAGCAGGAGTCAATCATTTGAGCAGCGAGAGAGGAGTGTTTGGTTGCTTTGTGCTGGTATAGCATTGTTTTCTTTGTTTTATGTTCAGACACAAATACGGAATGGTCCTCTTTTTGTCTTTTTTCACCATAGTCACAGAATGACCTTGTCTGTTTATTGTTGGGAATATTTGTGTTCATTATGGAAGACTACAGCCTATCCCCTAACTGCCAGCTTCCATGGCAGGTTTTCTGCTTTTTTTTTTCCTGTTCTTAGAAGTAAGTGGTCTTGCAAGCATGATATGTAAGGTATAGTTAAAGGAAATATAGGAAAGAAGCAGAAAAAAAAGGTTGTCTCTAAGAAAGGAGCCTCAGCAATTGACTAGAACAATGCATGAAGCATATTTCATAGAAATCCATATGGTTGACACAATGTAAAGCCTACCCCTCTCCCTCAAATAATTGAGTAAAATAACAATTGAAGAGAGAAGGTATTCTGAAAATGGGCAGGAACCAGTACTTACCAAGTGCTCATGATCAGATGTATGCCTTAATATTTACAGGTATCCCATGAGGGAAAAAACCATTTGTTGCAGGAAAATTCTATGACCCAATGATTCCCACCAACTGTGATTAATACCTTTGTGTGATCCCGTCCCTTGAGTTTGTGTGGAACTTATTACTTCCTTCTAACAAGGAAATATTCTATAAAAAATATTATAAAGGAAATAGGATGTCACATTGTCATTGCTGGAAATGGGGTCCTTACAGGGTTGTGAGAAAGCATTTTGGGGGACTCACATGGGAGGATGAGGTCTGGTGGGAAAATTTATTTAGAAGTAAATAAGAGGTTGCCACCCATGTTCTCAATGTCTCATCGACACCCATCCTGACGTGGAAAAAGTCCAATTTTGTCTTTATCAAGCCCAGTACAAAGGCCAAGGCCCAAAAATTCTGTGCCATTGGTTCAGTACAGCCCAGTCTTCATTACCATTTGTCTAGTTTAGTCTGTGTTCCTTGTCATGCTGTGGGTGGCTGTATGCCCAGGCTCACATGGTCTACCACAGGCTTCAGGTATCTGCTAAGGCCACGTGGCTGCTATGGAGAGAAAAACACATGAGCAAACTGGGTAAGTGCATGTTACTAAGAGAGAGAGAGAGACCTCTTTGATAAGCTGGGATTATATTATCTCGGGCTTGGGAAAGACCAGGCACATCTTCAAACTAACCAATTAACCTCACTGCCTTTCACCAGCTTGCATTGGATCCTCCCCCTAACCAATCCATTTCCTAGACTTTCCAGGGTTCTATGCCCTTATCTAATCTGATCCTTTTTCCAGGCTAGACAGACAGGTCTTTATCGTTGCCATCTAAGCTCCCTATTTCACATGCTTCAAAATGGAAGTACCTCCCCTGCTTTATCTTGGCTTCTAATGGGGATGCACCCAGGAGAGGGATTTCCCTTTTATTGTTCTATTTGCCCCCTCCCCACCCTGCCCACAGTGATCTGCAAAAATGGACCAGTGGTTATCTGGAAAGTATGTGAAGCTGCAGCTTTCCAGTGAAGGAGGTCCGATATTGGATGTTTTTTAAAGTATTTTTTATTGATTATGCTATTACAGTTTTGCCAATTTTTCCTCCTTTATCCACTCTCCGTTCTGCCCCCCAACCCTCCAGCATCCCCTTCCTTAGTTCATGTCCATGGGTTGTACATATGAGTTCTTGGAGTCCTCTGTTTCCTATACCATTTTTTAATCTATTCCTGTCTATTTTATGCCTACTAATTATGTTTCTTCTTCCATGCACCTTTCCTCCTCCCCCTCTCTTCCCCTCCCCCCTGAAATCTCTCCATGTGATGTCCATTTCTCTGATTCTGTTCCTGTTCTAGTTGTTTGCTTAGTTTTTGTTTTGTTGTTTTTCTTTTCTTTTAAGTTCATTTGTTTAGTTGTGAGTTTGTTGTCATTTTACTGTTCATATTTTTTATCTTCTTTTTCTTAGATAAATCCCTTTAACATTTCATACAATAATGGCTTGGAGATGATGAACTCCTTTAACTTGACATTATCTGGGAAGCACTTTATCAGCCCTTCCATTCTAAATGAAAGCTTTGCTGGATAGAGTAATCTTGGATGGAAGTCCTTGCCTTTCAGGACTTCAAATACTTCTTTCCAGCCCCTTCTTGCCTGCAAGGTTTCTTTTGAGAAATCAGCTGATAGGCTTATGGGCATTCCCTAGTAGATGACTCTCTCCTTTACTCTTGCTTATTTTAGGATTCTCTCTTTATTATTAATCTTGGGTAACTTAATGATGATGTGCCTTGTTGTGTTCTTCTTTGGGACTCTCTGGGCTTCCTGGACTTCCTAGAAGTCTATTTCCTTTGCCAGATTGGGGAAGTTTTCCTTTATTATTTGTTCAAATAACTTTTCAACTTCTTGCTCTTATTCTTCTCCTTCTGGCACCCTTACAATTCAGATATTGGAATGTTTCAGGTTGCCCCAGAGGTTTGTAAGACTCTCTTCACTTTTTGGAATTCTTGCTTCTTCATTCTGTTCCAGTTGGATGTTTATTTCTTCCTTTTGTTCCAAACCATTGCTTTGAGTCCTGGTTTCCTTCCTGTCACTGTTGGTTCCCTGAATATTTTGCTTTCATTTTGGGTATCTTTCATTTGTTCTTTCATTTTTTGACCAAACTCAATAAAATCTATGAGCATTTTGATGACCAGGGCTTTAAATTCTCCATCAGATAGATTGGCTATCTCCTCATCAATTCATTCTCTTCCTGAAGTTTTGCTCTGTTCTTTCATTTGGGCCATATTTCTTTGTCTTGGCACACCTGATGAGTTGTAAGGGGGTGGTGCTGCACTCTGGTGTTGCCTGTTGGGGAAGGGTCAGAGAGGGAACAGTGCAGCTCGCTTGCTTATCTCTAGCACACTTTCCAATGGACTCTTGAGTGAGTCTGGGAGCTTCTCCCACCGCGGCAACCCCCACTATAGTCCACAGTAAACTCTGAGTCTGAGTTTCCCATTCAGCCAGCTCCACCTATGTGTGGTCCGCTGCCTGTGGTCCTGTGCCAGCCTGCCTGTGGTCCTGTGCCTTACCAGTCTGGTTGTTTTGGTTGATTTTTTCTTTAACTCCTTTGTTGTCAGAGATCTATGCAGTTTGATTTTCTGGTGCTTTTGGTTGTTTACTGATTTTAGATTGGTCATTATCCTTCTTCTGGTTGTGCGAGGAAGTGAATGGTTTCTACCTATGCCTCCATCTTGGCTGGAACTCCCTGATATTAGATTCTGCTTCCCAGTTTATTAGGCTTTTTAATGTCTGATTTCCTTTGCTCCCTTCCTTCATTAATATCTAGCTATCTACACTAACAACATTTCTGATTAAATTACATAAGATTTTGATTTTTGTTTTGCTAGTTAACTCTCTCTATGCCTTTTTGGCTTACATGCTTGATAAGGCAAGCTGCCACATTAGCAAAAGTCATGTATCAAGATAGTGAGGGTCACCTCTGGTAAACAGTCAGCTAGAAATGGACACCCTGAGTCTAACAGCTTTTGAAGAACTTACGCCAACAAACACATGTGCTGGGAAGCATATCCTTCCTTAGATAAAACTTCAGAGAAGAAATCTGAATTGTGAGTTTGTAGGAAGCCATGCTTCAGACACCTTACTCCAGCACTTGGTCTTTTTTTTTAAACTGTTCCACATTTTCTGCTACAGTTTATAACAGAATTTTACTGAATGCCTTAATATATTTAGATAACACCTTATCTATTTAAATATTTAAAAAGTATATGTGAACACATGTTAACCATGTATGTTGTTGGTCTGAAAGGAAGTTGAGATATAAAAAAAGAAGAGTAGTATTTATTCAATAAATATTTCCCCTCAACATACTAAATGTTACAATGGAGTTGAAGGAAGAAAAGACCCACCTTAGTATTGCTGTGGGAGTCTTTACTTAAGATGGTTGGCATTATCTCTTTAGTCTCACATCACCAGATTTATTCTCTCAAGAAGGTGTTTACCAAATACATAGGTACAGATGCTTTTTAAAAACTTACATTTCCACTTCCACCAAGATGGCGGCGTAGCTGGACGCACTTCGCAGCCCCGCACAACCAGAGAGTTTAAACAACAAACGCAATAGCGAAAAATAAACAACCAGAACGGACAGAAACAAACTGAAGGGAAGTCTGACACCCAGGAAGTGGGAGAGGAAGTACATCCAGGCCGGTAAGCGGGCCAGAACCAAGCGGAGGAGCGGAGTGAGAGGCAGTTTGCCCGGAGGGACTCATGCCTAAACAAAACACGACCCTGAACAACGGGTGAACTCTGCAGGCCGGCGGCGTATCAGGAGAGGCCAGTGGGAGCCAGCAGGGCCGAGACTGGTGGAAAAAACGGTGGGGAACTAGGGAGCGGAGGGAGATAGGGAGCCGGCGGTGATTGGCAGTCGCCATTGCTCCGTCCCAGGCCCCACCCCCAGAGGAAATGTCACAAAAAAAAAACGACCCAGGTTGGCAGGCACCGGCGAACACGTAAGAATCCAAGAGGCGCACCAAGATAAAAAGAAAGAAAATGGCCAAAATGAAAGATCAGAACAAATTACAACTAACGGATGACGACATAGTCAACCTATCAGATGCTCAGTTTAAAACGCTGGTAATCAAAATGCTAACAAAACTGGAAGAAAGGTAGATGCAAATAAATGAACAAATGAAGAAAATGATAAAGATAATGAGGGATGATCTACAGGGAACCAATAGGGAAAAAAAAGAAGCTGGGACTCAAACCAATAGCGCAAACCAGAAGGAAGAAACAAGAATTCAGAAAAATGAGGAGGGACTCAGGAACCTCAGAGACATTTGTAAACAACCCAACATCCAGATCATAGGGCTGCCAGAAGGACAAGAGGAAGACCAAGAAATTGAACATATTTTTGAACAGTTAATGAAGGAGAACTTCCCAGATCTGGCAAAGGAAATAGGCTTCCTGGAAATCCAAGAAGCTCAGAGAACCCCAAAGAAGTGGGACCCAAAGAGGAACACACCAAGACACATCATAATTACATTACCCAAGGTTAATAATAAAGAGAAAATCTTGCAAGCAGCAAGAGAAAAGGAGACAATTACCTACAAACGAATTCCCATAAGACTGTCAGCAGATTTCTCAAAGGAGAACTTCCAAGCTAGAAGGGGCTGGAGAGAAATATTTCAAATCATGAAAAGCAAGGACCTACAACCAAGAATAATCTATCCAGAAAAACTTTCATTTAGAATGGAAGAGCAGATAAAGTGCTTCTCAGATAAGGTCAAGTTCAAGGAGTACATCATCACGCAGCCTTTACTATATGAAATGTTAAGGGGTTTTATATAAGGACTCATGAGAGAAGGCACCGAGGCCAGATCAGCTACCGGGGAATTCAGATCAGTCACAGCCAATATGCTTGTGAGATAAGCAAGCAAAATACAACCAGAGACATTGAAGTTTAGAACATTCTGGCAGTAACCAGAGGGGAGGGGGAAGGGGAGAAGGGGGCCAAGGGTATTCATGAAATGCTATAAAGGACACATGGACAAAACCAAGGGGGAGGGTGGAAGCAAGGGAGGGAGGTGGGTTTGCCTGGGTTCGGGGCGGGGGAGGTAAATACAGACAACTGTAATTGAACAACAATAAAATAATTTTAAAAAACCTTACATTTGGAGAAAGCATAATAAATATTTATGAGGCTAGGGCATTTGACTGACATTGAGTTCAGTCTTTTGCCCTCTTCATATATTGTGTTTCACTGTTTTTTCCCCCTTTTGATGCTTGATGCTTTACTTGCTTGAGCTGAAACTGAAAATTATGAATTTATTTTACCATTGGGAAAATTTTATTTTGACCACCTTCCACAGGTTTGTTTGTCTTGCTGTGACTCTGAATAGAGGGAGGTACTTCCATTTATCAGATAGGTACATTACAAAGCCATGTGATAATTACACTCTGAAAGAGAAATACAATTTCTATCATATAATCAGCCAACAAATGCCTCAAAAGTATTGTACTAGCTCATGATCTCCTGCTAATCAAACTAAGCATTAATGTGTCTATACTTCAATTATGTAAGTTCACTTTTGTGTATATTTAATTGTGATGAATATAATAATATTTTGATCACAAAACAATATTAAATTTCAACATCATTAACTCAGAGGGTGCTAAAGAGTGTGCCTTTTTCTGCAAGCTTGATGCTTCTCATAAGTAGGGAATTCTTATTGAATAATTCTTCTTCTCCCCTCTTTTCCTACTCTGTGTGTTTATACCATCCCAAGAACAATTGCCATTGCAACTGACAGGTCTGGAGGCAAATTCATAAAGGAACCTTTTGTTTCTGCCCTGATGATGAACATTTCCTTTGAATTAACTATTGCCCAGGACACTCCACTTTAAGAACCTAATCAGTTTAAGAACCTAATCAGCAGGTGTTCATGTCCACTGGAATATTTAATTAGATAAGAATGGAGAGTGAAGTTAGGGTCTTCTAGTTGAATTTCAAAAGAAGACAATACAGAAAATTCAATATGTCCTTTCCTTGCAGCTCTGAGATCATTCTTTCAGTCCTGTAAATTGGAATGAAACAAATGCATCCTGAATATCAGTCAGCAAAGTGAAGTATTTACCTTAAAGTCAGTGGTAAGTGCAGTAACATTTTCTGCATGCAACTTTCCACGGGTAACGTCCTACAAGTGTGTGAATATGGGTCCAGCACAGATTTTATAAATGTAATTTACCTGAAAACATAGACATTTCATTGTGACCACTCACTTTCCATTGCACTTTTAATCTAAGTCCAGTTTTGCTTGGATCTGATTTAGCCTTGCATTACACCGCACTAGCAACATGCAGAATCAGAAGCCAAGACTCCCCGCTTTTGGGGGACAGTGATGGATCACCAAACACTTGTGCCACTTACACTGTGAAGCATACATGGCATGTCTTGTTTTCCAAGGAAACACTGACTTGCCAACTTAACCCTGGGGGAGGGGGGTGGGTAGAATTTGTTTGGATAATGTTTATAGGTTCAAAGGAATTCATTTCTTATAGTTAAATTGGTCACTGAGTGTTTGAATTAACACTTTAATTTTGTTAGTGTGTCTTCAGTTTTTAGGCTAAACCTGTCTTGGGAAACTCCTTCTAGCCTACCTTCAGTTTATTCTACTGCCAGTGATTCTGTTCTCCCTGGCTTGCTCCACGTTAGGATAGAGCACAGATGGGAATTTTAAACTCATAAGAGGGAGCCAACTTAATATCAACCCCGTCAGTCTAGTCTATTTTCACACTGAAATACCATAAGAATTGCTACCCTAGAGAGGTTATCTATGTAGCTTTTCTATTGCACATGTACCCAGGTGAGAAGTTTCTAAGCTAGTGAGGCAGAACCAGGAAAGTAGACGTGTTGCCTTGGGATGAATAGAAAAGCTTGGGGCACTTAACTAAGAATCTGAAAGTAGATTCGATTTATAACTTGCCAACCGTTATTTAAAAATACACACAGATCAATATTCTTAAAACACAACCTGGTTAGTGTTTTCTAAAAAAGGAGGACAGATTGATGGAGAACCCATTACTTCCGAATTTAATCACCTCAAGGCAATTAAAGCAATTTTGTGTTTTCTACTTTAGTGCTCCCCTGAAACGACAACATCTGGACAACTTTAATTACTGTTTCAATTCAGTAAAATGTACAAAAATGATAAGTAGCCGTGGCTCTTTTCCCTACTGCTTTTCTGATTTCTTGACTGTGGGTTTTGCCTTTTTTGTTGTTAGTGCTAGGGGAAATTACTACACATCTGAGGTTGCTTGTGCTCCCAGGGAGTGTACAGACAAGAGCCCTAAGGGAAGGTCACTGTGAGGAAGCTGAAGTGATAGACGTTTGTTTTTAATATACACAGTGTTGTCTGTAGATTCTGTCTCTGACATATTCTTGATGATGTAACTTCAGCTGAGTCTTTCAATGGCCTGCTCATAATCTCTAAGAACTACCTGTATGAAAAGTGGTCCCTACTATGCAACTTCAGTAGAGATTAAGTAACTGACATTGGACATAAGTGACTAGGTCTCTGGAACTGTCCACCATGAACTGGGTGTGGCTACCTACAATGTCCTACCTAAGATTGGGTGCACAGCAGCAATCCATCATATATTGGAAGTGGTATGTTATGGATCATGTCTAGGCAGGCCCAGAAGGCATGTGCATGAACAGGCCATGCTATGTGAGCTCAGACCTCCGTGTCACAGCTTCTATTCCACTGACACTTCTCCCTCAGCTCACACTTGTGGTCCCATGGAAGATCCTATATAACTATCTGACAGAGAATTAAAAATTTCACGCTTAGTTCATGAATAAATGAGTCTTATAAATTGATGTGAGCAAAAAATACATTGCTGTTATATGACATCCTTATCAGAGTATCTCTGACAGAACATAGACAGGGTACATCTTCTCAATGGACAGAACTTTAGAGCAATAAACCTGGTCACAAATGTGATACATAGAGAGATATGGCCTGAGGTAAGAATTTACAATGACTCCCCAGTATGGCTAATGACTTAACTTGTTCATCAGGGGACTGAAAAGAATAATAGAAGGGTGGGGGTAAGGAGATCTGAGGAAAAGGTGTGTAAATGAATCTACGGGAGTCTCATGTCAATGCGTGGTAGAGAACATCCACCTCAGAGTGTGTACTAAACTACCAAGCAGACACACAACTTGTCTGAAGGATGAACATGTCTTTTTAATTGAACACCTTCCTGCTAGCCTAGTGAAGCTCAGGTATGCCTCTCTAATCATGATCACGTAAGGGCTGTTGCTATTTCATGTGGGTGGGTAGGAATATGAAGGAACCTAGGCAATTCAGTGAAGGCACTGCTTGGTGCTTCCATTCCCAGTAAAAACCACAAATGAACAATTGCTTCATCTCAGGCTGTAGAATTGGGTTCCTATATTTCTCCAGCTCTGACCATTGCCCTGGTGAATTCCAGCCTTCTCTAGGACATGGTAAGAAGCAAAAGTATGAAATGTAAATTATCATTTAGAGAGCAATTGTAGTAGCAGGAACTAGAACTCATCACACTAACTCTTTTGTTGCAAATCATGCAAAACTGTTTTGTTATTTAAAACTGTACCTACCATATTGAAGAATCAAGAGCATGGGCCACACGCACCCAGACAGCACAAGAAGTGCTCAGTAGTGAATGGTACTGGCACCTTGCCAACACCATTTGCTAATATTCTTTCAACATTTTTATTTCCATTAACGTTTTCTTCCTAAAGCACAACATTTCCTTGCTAAAATATTCTTCAGTGAAAAATATTTGACCTATATACAAGGCAGGCCAGAGATAGGGAGTTAATGGTCCCTGGCATACTGTTCAAGCAATGACAGAATGGAGTACATGTGTAAATGCCCTGGGGTCTTAGCTTTTGAGAAGACTCTCTCTTGGCATATTGTACACTGTATCCCAGAAGTTTTCCATGGGACTTAGCTCCAGATGCTGCTAGTGGTAACCTGCACAATAATTATTCTTGTGTTTCTTTTCCTGTTTTCTTTCATATTGTCCTATCATTGCTTTGGGGGATTATATCTCAAAAAATAACTTGCACTCAGTCCTTGTCTTAAGGTGTGTTCTTGAGGGGACTCAATTTGATACAATCACTATTTACCTCTGCCTGACCCAGCTTTTGTTTGGCATATCCAATCCTCCATGTATTATATATTGGTAGGAAATGTTGATGGTCCAGCCATAACTGATGAATTTTACTTTATTTTTGAGTTTCTGTCTTGCCAGGCTCTCATATGTTCAACTTAGGTTTCACAGGCTGTAGAACTGGGTCCCTGTCTGTTTACAGCTCATCTCAGGCTGTAGAACTGGGTCCCTGTCTGTTTTCAGCTTTGACCTTTTCTAAGACTGGAATCACTCCATCTTAGTTTGTGTTGCAATAACAAAGTAACATAGACTGAATGGCTTATAAGCAACAGAAATTTATTTATCGTGGTTCTGGAGCCTGAAGTCCAAGATCGGTGTGCCAGCATGGCAGAGTACTGGTGAGAACCTCCTTCTGGGTTACAACGGCTGACTTGTATCCTCATACAGAATAAAGAGAACAAGCTAACTTTCTAGCCTCTTCTTATAAAGGCACTAAATCCACTTGTGAGGGCTCTACTCTCATGACTGAATTAACTTTCAAAACCCCACCTCTAAGTATCATCACATTGGCAACTAGATTTCAACATATGAATTTTGGAGGAACACTTCACTTCATAACACCTCTGAAGCACCATTCACTGCAGGCTCTGAGGTTCTGTGTTACTACTGCCAATTGTCTTCCCTTCATCAGATCCCAGTCTCATGCCTCTGACACCTATGGGCGTATTTTCCAGGTGATATTGTTCCATGTGACTATGTGTGCAAGTCTCTGATGAAACACCTGGCCTTTGCCCTCTATCCTCCTGAAGGAAGCCCATTGCTCACTTTCTCTGAAATTGTGAAGGTCATTGGGTTCCCTGCAGAGGGAAACTGTATTTCTCGTACCTGGGTAACCTGCACTAGGCCAGATCTCCCATCTCAGTCTCATCCTAGTATTTAGTGCTCGATCCAGATATTTTCTACTGTGCGTTTATGTTTTACAAAGAGAAACCGTAACTCTCCCACCACTTTAAAGTCCAATATAGAAGTAAACTAAACTGAAAGATTCCTTTGTCATGAAGTCTTATCATTTCTTTTCAGGGAAGTTATGTTACCTTCTTTGTATTTACCAAACCTTGTATTATTTTTGTGAGATTTTTTCTTTATGCTTCAATTACAGTTATTCTTGTATCAATCTTTTATGTTTTTTTTAAAGATTTTATTTATTTTTAGAGAGAGGAGAAGGGAGGGAGAGAAACAGCAATGTATGGTTGCCTCTCACATGGCCCTCACAGGGCATATGCCCTGACTGGGAATCGAACCGGGATCGTCTGGTTCCCAGCCCGCGCTCAATCCACTGAGCTACACCAGCCAGGGCTCTTTTATGTTTTTTTATATTGAACATGTATCAATTTATTTATTTCATCAGTCAGGGAACTAGCAAGATGATAAAGCTAGTTAAGGCAAATAGGAAATATCAAGGCAGACAGGCAGAAAGAGAAAGATGGCCTAAATAAGATAGCAAACTAAGTACAGAATTGTTTAATGTCATAAAGGCTATGAAACTACCAGGTTTTCTTTTCTACTAGACATAAATAATTTGCAACTTATAAGTGTTTTATAAATTAAATACAACTTTCTAGAGTTAAATTTAGCTTAATAAATGCAACTAATCTAATAAATCTAATTAACTAATTTAATAAGTCTAACCAATAGTAAATAGAATATGTAAAGCCAAAGGGGAGTTGGATCGAGGGTGTGAGGTGGGGACGGCTGGGGTGGTTGGGAGTGGTGGGGGGAAAATTGAGACAACTGTACTTGAATAACAATAAAAAAATAAAAACCAAATAAAGTAAATATATAAGTCTTGAAAAAAAGAAAAAACCACCTTGAAACCTCATCAGCACTTACAGCCAAATGTAAATTATTAACCTCTGTTTACTTTTGAGGCTGAGCTTAGGGTGCCCTGCAGGCCAACAGAGCAGGGGAGAGAAGCCCTGAGAGAGTTGGGAAAATGCCCAACACTTAGAAGTAGGGCAAAAACAGGTTTCTGAGTAGTCATTTCAATTTATATTATATGCTAGTAACTAACAAGCTTGCCTAATTTTCATATAACTGTAGAGGATTTGTTGTGGAGGTGATGATTTTACATATCCTTTTATGTTTTATAAAATTTTACATTCAATCCTATGAACCATGTTGTGTTAATTTTTGTATTTATTATGAGTTAAGGGTTAACCTTCCTTTTCACTCACAAAGATATCCAATAATTCCCTACAAAAAATTGCCGAAAATTTTTTTCACAGTGAATTTCTCTGCAATCTTTGTAGGAAATTATTTAAACCTAATAATTCATCTGTTACTTGAAGACAGAAGTTGTTTCTAAATTATATTTGGGGAGAACACATAAAATTTACTTCATTTGCCCTCTCTCAGATTGTGAGCTGTGTAATGAGAGACTACTGAAGTTATCTAAGTAAGTAGAATTGAATTAGACATATTAAATTACCAGGCACAGGTATTTATAAGCCTGACAAGGGTGGTAAACTGGAGTTAATTAGCTAAACAGTGGAACCCTCAATGATGTTTTGTACTTTCCAAAGTAGATATTTTTAAGTCTCTCATTAGGTATTTTCTAGATACTATTAAAATGGAATTTTCAAATTCTATCTTTTTATTGTTTGCTGCTCATATAATATATCATGATTAGTTTCTGTTTATTAATTTTGTATTCTGTGTCCTGCTAAATTTATTATTAGTTCCTTTAGGTGTTTCATTGGTTTCTAAAGATTTTCAATATCAACAAACATGCCATTTATAAATAAATACAGTATTATATCTTATTTTCTAATGTTCATATTTTTTGTATCTTATTGTATTGCCTTGAAGTTCAGTATGATGATAAATAAAAGTGGCCATTCCTAATGTGTTTCCGATCATAGGGAGCAAATGCTCGATATCCCACATTACATATGGCAAGACTAAGGATTTTTGTGGATGGCCCAAAGCAGATTGTTCTTTTTCTAGTCCTAGTATCCTGAGGGGAGGAAAATCCATATTTACATGTGAATGACGATGAAATTTAGCCAGCACTTTGTATGTATGTAGATTATCATGTTTTCTCCTTCATCCAGATTGAGTAATTTATATTGATCTATGTCCAAGTTGTTCCTGTCATCTCCTTTCTCTAGTTAAACATATTTATATGAACTTTTTTCAGCTATTGTACTGTTATGTTCTGAAACTTCTTTTGGCTTTTAAAAAACTTATTTTTATTTTCCTATATACATAATATATGTACATATATGTATATATACATATACACACAATATATGTGCTATATAAAATTTATGTGCTATAGTGTATTTTTGTATATAGAGCTGTGTATAGTTTTTACTTCTTTGATCATGGTAATAATAGCTGCTTTACAATCTTTGTCCACTAGTTACAACATTCGATTGATCTAGGGTTCACGTTAATTAATTGGCTTGGCTTATAAAGTTGTTTTATAGTTTTCCGTTATAAAATTACACTTGTATATCAAATATACAAGTTACAGATTGTATTTTTAATGTTGTAGAAATTCTGGATTTTCTCATTGCTCTGCAATTAATGATCTTTTGTTTTAGACAGAAATTAACTTAGATTCAACTGTATTCTTTCACACCTGTGATGGGCTGTAGCTCAATTCTCAGTTCTACACTTCATGATTTAACTGCAAGTGATTTTTAGTTTTCTCTACACATGCATGGTTTAGGAATTTTGGAGATTTGGACTGAGTTTAAAACATATTTGAGATTTATTTTTCCTCTGGTGCTCTCTGTTCAGAAGTTGCCACGTAACTTTCTGGTGGACCAGGCTGCCCCTGATACCTTGACCTAACTCCTCTAGCCAGAAAGACAGTGGGTTTGTATAGGGCTTTTAGACACTTTTCTACCACCATGGTGACCATGCCCTAAGGGCAAAATGGCAAAAATTTGGGAATTCGTGCCATGTCAATGGCTTGCCCCAAATTTAAACTCCCTCCCCAAACCTACCATTATTACAAATCAGAGTCTACATTTCTCAGGTAGGTGCTTTTCTGTATTTTGTTTAGAAGTAAGCTGCTATTTGCTGAAAAATCAGAGAGATGGGCATACGCTCTTCCATCAGGTTAGGTTTCTAACAGCACTCATTACTCTTAGTCTTCTCTCACCAGGAGCTTCTAATGTGGGTTTTTGGGTTTGCTCTTGCCTGAAGTCTCTATCTGTCCACTGCTGCCTGCCAACCACCTTGCTGCAGGGATTCAGAATGACTTGACTTTTTTAGGAAAGACACACTCAGTCTAAAATATTGAGACATATAAAACTAAAAAAATTTTGAAAATAGTTATATTTGGGGTAGCATAAATATCATAGATTGTTTAATAGACTTAACTCCTCCTTTGGCACCTTTTCCCTTCTATCTCCCCACTTTGACACTACCATCATCAGGCCCTGTCTCTCTGACTTTCCCCATTCAGTTCTTCCTCTGAGCCCTCTTCTCTAGCTTCTGAATGTTACTCCTGCCTCTTAATACTGGCTGTTTCTTTTACATTTTTAATGGAAAATGTCCAATTTGTACAAATATAGAGAGACTACTGTAGTATAGCAGTCCCCAGCCTTTTTGGCACAAGGGACTGGTTTGGTAGAAGACAATTTTTCCATGGACTAGGGTGGGAGGGATGGTTTCAGGATGATTCAAGCATAAGAGATTCAAGCTCACCTCCTGCTGTGTGGCCAGGCTCCTAACGGGCCCTGACTGGTTCTGGTCTGCAGCCAAGAGTTTGGGGACCACTGCTGTACTGAACCCCGTAGATGCATTTCCCAATGTCAACAATTATCGTTCATGACCAATGTTGTTTAATTTATAACCCCATTTACTCTCTGCTCACACCAGCTTATTGTGAGCTAACCAAAGACATCATGTTATTGTATTCATTAAAATTTCAGTATATTTTTAAGGAACTCTAAAAAACATAATGCTATTATCACACTACAAAACACAAGCAGCAATTTATTACTATCACCAAATATTCATTACTTAGCATTAAAAGTCCCCTGAATGTCTCATAAATATTTCAAGTTTATTTTAATCAAGATCTAAAAAAAGGTCTACAGGTTATAATTATTTAATTTCTTGCAATGTTTCTTTTCTATTTGAGAAAGTTTGAATTTTTCATTCTAATGTTTACCTTCATATTCACATATTTATTGAAGTTATTGTTCTTTTGCACTTGTAACTTATGGGTTTCATAGTAAAACCGATGTTAATATTAACTAGTGACCTCAGTTTCTTCTTGTCTCCACCCCTCTCTACCTTCCTTAAATTCTGTTAAACACCTTTTTGGCACTCTCTGCCTTTCCTGACAATGCCTTGTCCTTAGGACCTTAGTCATTGTCTAATTCCAGTCCTACTGAAGTTTACAACCTCTGTATACTGCTCCTTTCTGGCCTGCATTTTAATTTCTGAAGTAATACCCAGTTAGTCTATAAAAAGACAAAGATATGACTGAAAAAACAGAGTTTAAAAGTGTGTTAGAACAGTACTTCTCAAACTGGAATGTGGCCA
This sequence comes from Micronycteris hirsuta, assembly GCA_004026765.1. NCBI lineage: Eukaryota > Metazoa > Chordata > Mammalia > Chiroptera > Phyllostomidae > Micronycteris > Micronycteris hirsuta. Next base: position 12,246 of record PVJI01010371.1, on the reverse strand, counting down.
CTTAATGCAGATTTTTGACGTCAGAGGATAAATATATTCCACATTGATGATATAAAGTTACTTTGTAATGAGTAATTTTTTAAATGACACATACATATTTTATAGATTTATTGTACATTTATGGCTATGTTATAGAGTTTCACTTTCAAGTTTAATAATGAAACTAAGAAGGAATTTATGTCAATGTGAATATATTGCATTCTTTTCTGCCATTAGTTGGGCTTTTATTGAGAAGTTTATCTTATTTTATTTGGTTTTGTTTCAGCTTTATTGACCTATGGGTAACATATAACATTGTGCAAATTTAAGGTATAAAATGTGACAACTTATTACATATATGTATTGCTAAATGATTGCCATGATAAGGTTACTTAACACATCCATCACCTCACATAATTACTTTTTTGTGTGGTAAGAACATTTGAGATTTGCTTTCTTAGCAACTTTTCAGTGTATAATACGGTATTGCTAACTATAGTCACCATGCTGTACATTAAATCCCCAGAACTTACTCATCTTATAAGTGGAAGTTTATACCCTTTGACCAACACCTTCCTGTTTCCCTCACCTTCTTGTCCCTGGCAACCACCATTTTACTTTCTGTTTCTTTGAATTTGGCTCTGAAAAAAAAATTCCACATACAGATGAGATCGTAATGTACTTTTCTTTCTCTGACTTATTTCATCAAAAAAAGTTTGTCTTAAACTCAAGGATGAATCTACACAAGAGAATTTCTTCCTCAGTTGGCGGGCTAGTACAAAAACTTTGGCACACAGGTCTTTGTGATGACCTTCTAATCACAGGGACATATATTCTGCTTCTTTTCCATGTTATTAAACTCAAAAGACCTTTGGTCAACCACATCCAACACAACTGAAAACATGCATTCATGTAACAGTAAATTCAAGCCTTTCAATTTCTAACAATATTCAACTGAGAAATGTAAACAATCTGATGATATATCTCCTTATGGCTATTTTGTGACTTTAGGTACAGATCAAAACTGTTTCTATTCATTAAAAATTAATGAGATTCTGGCTAAACAGAAGCCATGTTATTCTTAGCTCTTTGACATTTAAGAACCTCAATTTAAATTCAGGAAGTACTTTTACTTACTTTGAAGGCTCATCTGTCAATAGCCTTCTACATTCTGTTTTCTAGTGACATAACTACATATCCTTTATTTTGTATTTCTATATTTCTCCCGATTTTTTTGTCTTGAGTTCCTACACATTTTTAAGTATGTGAAAAATATCAAGTCTGGATAAAAAGTCACTTTCTACATAGTATTCCTTAATTTCTCCCAAAAGAAAGTAAGTAAACTCTAGTCCCTCTGTGTTTTCTTTACAAGTTGTTCATTCTGTTACAGAACCTTTCTAAGTCTTTGTTTGCTCACCTGTGAAATGGAAATAGTAATGGTCCCTATTTTATAGGATAGTTATGAGACTTAGATAATGCATACAAATTGTTTATTCTAACTATTGGTAGTTATTATTATTACATTTGTAATGATAGTTATTATTATTACATTGGTAATAATGGTAGTTATTATTACTATTATTATTACAATGGAATATAGTTAATGACATGTTCCTTCAGTACCTCCTCAGGTTATAAATTCTTTGGGGGCAAAGACCATTTCTATTTCAACTGATCATAATCATCCAACGCATAGTCTTGCACATATTTGTGTAGTAAGTATTCAACAAAATTTTTTCTTTTTTTATTTTATTGTTGTTCAAGTACAATTGTCTCCATTTTTCAACCACCACTTTCCCCAGCCCCACCCCCCACCACTCATTTTTGATCCTACCCCCGTTTGGCTATGTCCATGTGCCCTTTATACATGTTCCTTAAACTGACGGTAACCAGAAGGGAGTGGGGAGGGGGATAACAGGAGAAAGAAGTATTCAGTAGATTTTGACTAATAAATTATTTAAAAAGCAATTCAACTACCAATGATCACTCTTCTATTCAACTTATTTCACCATGTTATTAAAATAATTTTCTTAGCCACCATTGGTAATATCACAGAATATTATTTGGTTTTAATATACATATTTTATTCATGAACACCATTCTGATATTTTACAATTGCTATCAGACTAGAAGATTATTATATTAATTTTATTTTTTAAACACTGTAAAAGACTTACTAAGAAAAAAGAAACACTCACAAGTGATTATAATTTCAACTAGGAAAAGAACAGTGAGATCCAGTTCATTCAATGGGTAGCAGAGAGAATTACAGATTTATACAACTGTTAAAATGGCTAGAGGACTGTCTTTTTAAAAAGAGTTATGGGAAAAGAATCAAACTTTATCCCCTCTTCTGCAGCACCAAGATAAGTAATCCTCCAGAGAAGCGCTGGAGGCCAAGAGAAGCTACTGCTGTCTTCCCTGTGGAGAATAATGGCTTCTCCTCCTGTGCTTTCCAAATGTTATGTATGTGCCTCTTACTGACTAATTCTAAAGGCCAAGGAAATCTGGGAAAAGAAGCTTCAGTTTTCTTTCCTGAAATGCAGAAGCTAATGCACTGATAACTTGCACCAGATAATCCACATTCAACACATTTTAAAGAGTAAAAATTATGAAGTAGAAAGCTCAAATATTTGAGAATACAGTTAATCCTTGAACAATACAACAATATAATTGAACAATATAAGTGCTGGTCCTTTTATGTGAGGAGTTTTTTCAATAAATAGTCTTCCCTTGGTATCTGTAGGATTTACAACCACAAATTCAACAAACCCAGATCCAGAAAACTACTGTTTTTTTTAAAAGATTTTATTTATTTATTTTTTAGAGAGAGGAGAAGGGAGGGAGAAAGAGAGGGAGAAACAGCAATGTATGGTTGCCTCTCACATGGTCCTCACTGGGAACCTGGCCTGCAACCCAGGCATGTGCCCTGACTGGGAATCGAACCGGGATCGTCTGGTTCCCAGCATGCGCTCAATCCACTGAACTACACCAGCCAGGGCTAGAAAACTACTGTTTTTGATCCCACGTTGGTTGAATCCATGAATGAGAAAGGCTGATTGTAGAGTCAAAAGTTACATATGCTTGTTCAGTGTCTTGGAGATGGGTGCCTATAACCTGTACAGTCAATCACTTAAGGTCAACTGTAATAAATTATCCTATGAAAGATTATAATTCATTGTCATGTGGGTCCACTTTGTTTTTTTCATGAACCAGACTCTGTTTTCCATTTCTATTTTAGGTGTTCTTATTGCTTCTAGGGTCCAAGGGCATGTTCACTGCTCAGAGAACACCCGGCTGATATTTTTGCCACATTAAATGCTGCCTAACCTGGAAATTTTACTATTAATATGTCAAAAGAGTGACTATGCTTATCTCAAATGTGTAGTAGTTTGAGATTAGAAGGTAACTTAACATTATCAATTTTGTCAAGTTTTCCTACTATTTCTGTAATTCATTTCCTTCTCATTGTCATTGACACCATACCCCTAGTCCAAATAGGCAGCCATAAGCCTGGACTGCTGTTGAAATATTAACTTGTGTACATGCATCTCTTCTGCATATACACATCTGCTTCAGTGAGTTTTTCAATGTGCAAAATCTCATCACCATTTTCACTTAAAATAATCTTTTAATGTATTTTCATTAAAAATAAAATTAAGTTTTTGGATTATAAAATTACCACATTATTACAAAATATATACAAAATTATAAAGAATAAAATAAAAATTCTATGACAAAAATGTCAATTTATAAAATCATAGAGTATACTTTTAAAAAATTTTTTATGTAAACACCAACATAGGCACTTATTTCCAAATTAAGAATAGTTAACACATGCCTTGGGAAAGTCAACCTATTTTTTAAACTTAGCAATGTATTATGAATGAATATCTTCTATGTCAAAAACTTATAGAAATAATATCAATGTTTGATGGCTACATACCACATATTGTGAAGTCATAGGGCCATAGCATATTTTTCACTAAACAACACTTTGAGTAATATGTGCAAATTTATGTAGCACTCATTGAACATAATATTGAGAAATTGTTGGTAATGTGTATGCAATTTTATTGTTTTATGAAAGGTAAGATTAAGATATTGCTAAAACTAGATAAAATAAGTTGCAACTGAATAGTGAAAAGTTTAGTTTCTATGAGAGATCCAAGATGGCATAAGCAAGTAAAAGCTACACTAACCTCCTCCCAGGACCAATCTGGGATTACAACTAAATTGGAGAGAAATTGTCCTGAATAACCAACTGAACACTAGTGGGAGAGAAGCCTTATGCCAAGGACAGACAGAAGAAACCACTTAGTCACAACATGAGTGATAGGAAATTTGGAAGAGGCAAAAAGAGCTGGCTGGGCTACCACAGGCAGCAGCTGAAGTTCCGGAGGGATATATCAGTGGCTGGGAGTTGCCAATTGAGAAGTGTGGGGTCTGAACCCCAAGCTGGTCTCTCCAACCTACAGCACTAGAACTGAGAAAGGAAATCAAATAACATATAACTATGAAAAGCAGCAAGGTTTCTGTCCACCAGGAAGAGATGGCTGGAGACTCAGAGAGCCTCTTAAAAGGCCAATACACAAAAGATTGTTTGCAGCTACTTACTCTGGGCTATGGCATAGGGAGGGCAGAGTGGACTAGAGATGCTTGAGGAGAGTCTGGGGTTGGTGGCACTGAAGGAACAGCTGCCAGGATCCCTGTGCTGTCATTCTCCATACTTCAGAAGCCATCACCCTCAAACAAAGCATTCTCCTGCAAGCATCATCAGCCTGAGGGAAAGCAAGAACCCAGCCCAAAAGAATTACTATGCCCCATCCTGTGGTGCTTAAGCTAGGCAGCTGATTATAACTTGAGGCTATATCACTGAGCGGTTTAACAACTAAGGTAAACAAATACAAAGAAGCAGTGAAAATGAGAAGACTAAGAAATAGAGCCCAAATGAAAGAACAAGATAATTCTCCAGAAGAAGAACTAGATGGAATCGATGCAAGCAATTTATCAGAGAGTTTAAAGTAATGATTATAAAGATACTTAACAGCATGAAAAAAAGACATAGAAACCATAAAAAAAGGATGAGCCAGGAATAAAGAATGCAATATCTGAAAGAAATAATACACTGAAAGGAATAAACAGAATATTAGATGAAGCAGAAGATCAAATCAGTGATTTGGAAGACAAGGTAGAAAAAAACACCCAAGAAGAGCAGCAAAAAGAAAAACTAATTTAAAGAAATGAAGAGAGCTTAAGAAACATGTTGGATAACATGAAGCATAACAATATCCATGTCATGGGAATACCAAAAGGCGAAGAAGCTGAGCAAGGGATCAAGAACTTATCTGAAGAAATAATGACTGAAAATTCCCTAATCTGGTGAAGGAAAAAGACACACAAGTCCAGGAAGCTCAGAGAGTCCCAAACAAGTTGGACCCAAGAATCATACACTGAGACACATAATTAAGATGACAATGCTTAAAGACAAGGAGAGATCCTAAAAGCTGCAAAAAAAAAAAAAAAAAAAAAGGACAGGTAGTTACACACAGCAGAGCATCAATTAGACTGTCATCTGATTTCACGACAGAAACATTTTGGCCAGAAGAGAGTTATGTGAAATATTCAAGGTGATGAACAGCGAGGACCTACCCCTAAGGTTACTTTACACAGCAAGGCTATCATTTAAAATTGCAGGTGAAGTAAGGAATCTCCCAGATAAGAAAAAACTAAAGGAGTTTGTTAGCACCAAACCAGCACTGCAACAAATGTTAAAGGGCTTGATTTAGGAAGAAAGAAAAAGACAAAAAAAGAGACAGAAAAATAGTCTAACAATAAAATGGCACTAAATACATATCTGTCAATAATCATCCTAAATATAAATGGCTTAAATGCTCAAACCAAAAGATATAGGGTAGCTGAATGGAGAAGAAAACAAGACCCAAATACATGCTGCTTCCAAGAGACCCATCTCAGATCAAAAGATACACACAGACTAAAAGTAAAGGGTTGGAAAAAGTAATTTCATGCAAATGGAAAGGGAAAAAAGCTGGGGTAGCAGTACTTACATCTTACAAAATAGACTTTAAAGCTAAGGCTATAGTAAAAGACAAAAAAAAGACACTGCATAATGACAAAGGGAAAAATCCAACAAGAGGATATAACCCTAGTAAACATATATTCACCCAGCATGGGAGCACCTTAATATGTGAAGCAAATCTTGATGACAAAAAGAGAGTACAGGGACAGTCAGGGTTTTAACACCACACTGACTTTAATGGATAGATTTTCTAGGCAGAAAATCAACAACACAGTGGTCTTGAAGGATACACTAGATCAAATGGATTCAATTGATATCTTCAGAGCACTTCACACCAAAGCTGCAGAATATACATATTTTTCAATGCACATGGGACATTTTCTAGGATAGAATACATGTTAGGACAGTAAGCATCTCTCAATAAATTTAATATGATTGAAATCACATCAAGCATCTTCCATGACAACAAGTCTATGAAAGTAGAATGAATCACTAGAAGAACACTGAAAAACATGCAAAAACATGGAAGCTAAATAGCATATGAAACAATGAATGGGTCAACAATTAGATCAAAGAAGAAATAAAAAGTTACCTAGAAACAAATGAAAATGAGGACGCAACAATCCAAAATCTGTGGGACACTGGGCAAGCAGTCCTAAGAGGGAAATTCATAGCATTACATGTCAATCTCAAGAAAAAAAAAAAAACTCAAATAAACAATCTAACTTCACACTTACAGGCTTGTTAACAATACGTTAACAACAAAGAACAAGAAATAAAGAGAACAATGAAAAAGAACAACAAAGAAAGCCCAAAGTTAGTAGAAGGAAGGAAATAATAAAGATCAGGAGAGAAATAAATGTAATAGAGTCTAAGAAGATGATATAAAAGATAAATGAACACAAGAGTTGGTTCTTTGAAAAGATGAACAAGATTGGCAAACCTTTAACCAGACCCATCAAAAAAAAAAAAGAGAAAGGACCAAAATAAATAAAATCAGAAATGAAAGAGGAGAAATAACAACTGACCCCAAAGAAATACAAAGGATTGTAAGAAAATATGCTGAACAACTATATGCCAACAGACTGGACAACCTGGATGAAATGGATAAATTCCTAGAAACATATCATCTTCCAATACTAAATCAGGAAGAATCAGTGAATCTGAATACACAGATTACACCTAGTGAAATTGAAGCAGTAATCAATTTCACTAGATGCAGTCAAAAACCCCTTAACAAACCAAAGCCCTGGACTCGATGGTACCGCGGGTGAATTTTACCAAACATTCTGAGAAGAAATAACACCTCTTCTCAAACTATTTCACAAATTTCAAGAGAAGGGAAGGATCTCAAATCAGCTTATGAGGCAGCATTATCCTAAGCACAAAACCAGATAAAAACACTACAAAGAAAGAAAATTATAGGCCAATATCCCTGGTGAACATAGATGCTGAAATCCTCAACAAAATGTTACCAAATCAAATATAGCAATGCATCAAAAAGGCCATTGATGCATTGATAAAGTGAGATTTATTCTGGGAATACAAGGTTGGTACAACAGTCACAAATCAATCAATGTGATTAACTGCATTAAAACAATGAAGGATAAAAACAACATAATCATATCAATAGATACAGAAAAAGCATTTGATAAAATCCAGCACCCATTTATGATAAAAACTCTCAACAAAATGAGATTAGAGGGAACATATCTGAACGTAATGAAGGCCATATATGACAAATCCACTGCCAGCATCATACTCAATGTGCAAAAACTACAAGCATTTCCCTTAAGATCAGGAACAAGACATGGATGTCTGCTTTCACCTCTCTTATTCAACATAGGGCTGAAAGTCCTAGACACAACAAATAAGCAAAAAGAAGAAATAAATGTCATCCAAATTAGAAAGAAGTGAAAACTGTCATTATTTGCAGATGACATGATACTGACATAGAAAACCCCAAAGATTCTGCCAAGAAACTAATAGAACTGATAAATAAATTCAGCAAAGTAGCAGGATACAAAATTAATATAAAGAAATCAGTTACATTTTTATATGCTAATAATGAACTAACAGAAAGAAAAATTAAGAAAACAATCCCATTCACAATTGTTACAAAAAGAATAAAATAGTTAGGGATAACCCTAATCAAGGACATAAAATATCTGTACTTGGAAAATTGTAAGCCACTGAAGGAATAAATAGATGACACAAATAAGTGGAAGTACATATCATGTTCATGGATAGGAAGAAATAACATCATTAACATGTTCCTACTATCCAAAACAATCTACTGATTCAACACTATTTCTATCAAGATTCCAATGATGTATTTCACAGAACTAGAACAAATATTTCAAAAATTTGTATGAAACCACAACAGGCCCCACATAGCATCAGTGATCCTGAGAAAGAAGAACAAAGTGGGAGGAATCATGCTACCTAGTATCAAACTATACTACAATGCCATAGTAATCAAAGTAGCATAGTATGGGCATAAGAACAGACACATAGATCAATATGGAGAGCCCAGAAATAAACCCACACCTTTATAGTCAATTCATATTCAACAGAGAGTAAGCAAGCTCATAAATGGGCTAAAGATAATCTATTCAATATACAGGGTTGGGAAAATTGGACATATACATGAAGAAAAGGAAACTAGACCACCATACATCACACAGAAGAATAAATTCAAAATGGATCAAAGACTTAAATGTGAGACCTGAAACTATAAAAAAGTGTAGATGAAAACATAAGCAGCAAAGTCTTGGACATTGCTTGTAGCAATATTTGGTTGGATATATTGCCCCAGGCAATGGAAACAAAAAAAAAAACAATAAACAAATGGGACTACATCAAACTAAAATGTTTTTGCCCAACAAAGGAAATCATCAACAAAATAAAAGCCAACCCACAGAATGGGAGAACATATTTTCCAATACATCTGATAAGGGGTTTATATCCAAAATTTATAAATAAATTACAAACTCAACACTAAAAAAAAAAAAAAAAGAGAGAGAGAGAGAAACCAATTTTAAAATGGGCAAAGGATATGAATAGATACTTCTCCAAAGAGGACATACAGATGACCAAAAGACATATGAAAAGATGCTCAATATTACTAATCATCAGAGAAATGCAAATTAAAACCACAATGAGCTATCACCTGACACCTGTCAGAATGGCTATCATCAATAAATCAAAAAATAACAAGTGCTGGTGAGGATGTGGAGAAAGAAGAACACTTTTGTACTGATGTGGGAATGTAGACTGATGCAGCCACTATGGAAAGTAGTATGGAGATACCTCAAAAAAATTAAAAATAAATCTTCCTTTTGTCCCAGTGATCCCCCTTCTCAGAATATATCTGAAGGAGCCCAATACACTAATTTGAAAGAACATAAGCAACCCTGTGTTCATTACAGTGTTATTACAATTGCCACAATATGGAAGCAGCCCAAGTGCCCATCAGTAGATGAGTAGATAAAACAACTGTGGGGCATTTACTCAATGGATTACTGCTTGTGCATAAAAAAGAAGAAAATTTTACTCTTTGTGACAGTGTGGTTAGACCTGGAGAAAATTATGCTAAGTAAAATAAGTCAGTCAGAAAAAGACAAATACCATATGATTTTACTCATATATGGAACCAATGAACAAACTGAACAAACAAGGAAAATGAGGGCAGATTCATAGATGGAGAGCAGGATGACAGCAAGTTGAGGGGGGCAGGTTAGGGTGTGGAGGGATTTAACCAAAAGGCTAAAGCAGGGGTGTCCAACCTTTTGGTATCTCTGGGCCCCACTAGAAGAGTTGTCTTAGGTCACATATTAAATATACAAACAATAACTAAAACCAATGAGCAAAAACAAAAGGTTCATGCATAATTTTTGTCATATGCTCCACCACAATAAGCAAAATTCCTCACATCATAACCCTAATTATACAGCGGCCCTTTCAATAATCTTTTAAAATCATTGAGCAGGTCCCAAGTTTTTGATCATTAATATAGTAAATGCACATATCTAGTTAATAAAATGTCATTGATTTTTAAAACTTTATTATAAAATTAAAACAAAAGAGAACAACATAAAGCAAGTGGGTTTTTTGACATTGTATTTGAGAAACTAATGCATCAATATCTGGTTTGATAGAAGCAGTTCTCAGTGAGTTCTCAATGTGATATTTTGGTTCTAATTTTACTCTTAACTTGTTTTATTCTTGAAAATAATTGCTTGCAATGTAGGTGCTGCTGGATAGGATGACAAGAATAAGGTGTAACTGTGAACCAAGGGATATTTGTATCTGGGAAAATAAAACCTATAAAAGTCCAGTAAAGAAATTTTTCTTTATGTTGAACATCAGATTACAGATCTACACATTCCATTTGAATATTTGCAGGTAACATATTTATGTTGACTGAAAATGAACTCACAGATATAGTACAATATTGATTATTTTTCCAGCAATCTTGAAATCTGTTTTCAAGTTCTTGTATGAAATTGAAAAACAAGGCTGCATATTTTTCACTGTTCACAAGACTGTGTTTAGCCAATATGTCTAAATGCATATGATTGTTTGCCTTAATTTGAGCTTGCCATAATTTCGATTCCATTTGGAATGCTGTTATGGTTTAAAACATGGCATTGATAAGTTGGTTTTCTCCTTCAAGATGCATGTTTAACTCATTTAAACGAGCAGTTAAATCCACTAAAAATGCTAAATCTATAAGCCACCTTTCATTGTCAAATTCCAGCACAAATTTGTTTTTTGATACCATAAATAACTTGATAGCATGTCACAAATCACATAGTCTTTTCAACATTTGGCCTCAACTTAGCCATCTTACTTCCAAAAAGTAAATGATGTCACCATAGTCAGCATCAGCATTTTTAAGGAATTCCTGAAATTGGCAATGATTCAATCCCTTGGCTTTTATGAAATTCAGACTTGATGGTTTGCATGATATTATCCATTTTTAAAGCCTATGGGCATAAAGTTTCTTGATGTACTGTGCAATGATACGTCATCAAACATGAGTTTTGGGCAGCCATTGCATCATCTTCTGTTAGTTTTACAAGTCCCTCTCTTTTACCCACCATCACCGGGGCACTGTCAGTAACTATACCAGATATGTTGACAATAGACAAAGAAAATGACTTTAACATATTTTTACTGCTTCATATAAGTCTCTTGATTTAACTGTGTCTTGTAATGGCACTAAAGATGCCATTTCTTCAGTGACATTATATTCATCATCAATACTTCCAATAAAAATGGCAAGTTGAGCCACATCTGTAGCATCAGTGCTATCATCCATCATCAAAGCATAAAATTTAAAAGTAGCAGTTTTACTCTCCAAACTTCTTTTAATAGATCTTCCAGTTTCTTCAGTTTGCCTAGCTATAGCCTGGTGAGACAAACTGATTTTAAAAGTATCCCTCTTTTTTTCAGGGCAAATTATACCTGCCATGCTCTCTATACATTGTTTAATAAACTCACCATCAGTAAATGGTTTTGATTGTTTTGCTATTAAATATGCTACATAACTAGCTTTTACAATGGATACCCCGCTGAGTTGACACTTTTTGAAAAACGTTTTGTTGAGAAGACAGACTTTTTTCAGTTCAACTATTTTGTCCTTAAGACACAATCTTTTATATGCATTGAATTTGGCAGCATGTTTTTGCATATAATGCCTTTTGAAATTATAGTCTTTGAAAACTTGCACATGTTCCCTGCAAATTAAGCAGAGTGCCTTACTACTTGCTTCGACAAAAAATAGGCATCTTTCCACTTCTCACTGAACAATCTTCCTTCATCAGTAATTTTTCTTTTGGGGGGTTCTTTTCCCTTTTGAGATGCTATAGAAGCCATGCTGGGATTAAAAATAATAATAATAGATAAGGGATTTTATTTATTTTTATTATAAAAATTAATTGACAGGAAAATAGAAAGCAAGGTTGGACCCTTCCACAGCCCTCTTGTCCGTCAAGGCAGGGTGAGGTGGACGACCAATTATAAAGTGTAGCGGGTGATGTGTGAAGCACTGTAGAGGTGTGGAAGTTCCTTTAATAATCAAGTAAGAATGCTTACCTGACTTCTAAATCATATTAAACACCTAAGGGGACAATGGTAGCCTGAAATATTATTGGTAATTGCTGCCCTGCTAAGTCACCATGAGCACATGTAATGTCTGACAGTGTCAATTTTACTGTTTG